>CALNXI010000730.1:167984-177907 GCA_942486025.1 Porites evermanni
GGACACTTATTTAGCAATTAATGAATGAGGCTGAGTAGGATATGAAGAATTATGCAGATCCAGTTCGGCCCCGGTGGATAATACCCTTCGATATCTGCTTAATTCTTTATAGCCTACGAAAGCCGAATTCATTAATTGCTTTATTATTCATTCAAAACAATTCCTAGTTTAAAAACAAGCTAAAAAATGCTTACCTTCGTCGATGTTAAGTTCACCTCGATAGTGCATGTTTAGGAGATAAAGGGCTGTTCTTGTCTGCAAATATACTTCAAATAGCAGATGTTGTCCGTCGAGTTGTCTTCTTGTTATGTTTTTAGACAATAGTTCGTCGTGAAACGAGTAAAATATTCCGCCGACTGGTCGGCCATTTTTCTTTTCACAACCAAAACAACTCAACCTCGTCCCCAGGTTTTCTCTGTTAATGGTGCATTAACCTGCAACTGTGCTGCACTCATCGGTTGATTAATCGCAAAATTCTTCCAAATTTGGTCAACAGTAACTTGTTATGGTGAATTATGAGTGTGCTTTTAGCCAATCAGAAACGGAGAAATATTTTGAATGAATAATAATAGTAATTAGTCGGCCCGCACGAAAGTGCCGGATATCAAAACGACAATTGTCGTAGGTCGATCGTTCCCAAACGTCCCCGCGATAAAGAAGTACTGAGCGTGCATTGTGCCCAGAAGTTTCGATGTTATGATTTTGTAGCTTCCATAGAATGATAAGTTGTCTTCATCTGGACTTTGAATGTTTCAAATTAGCACTATGGCCAACTTTGAGACAGACGTTTATGAACTTTTGAACCTTTTTGCCTCGTCCAGGCGATAAACATGATGAAGAGATCAGCAATTGCTCTTCGACTCCCCAAGTGGTCCAAGCTCAAGATTCTGTCGTGAGTCTCACGATTTTTTAACTTTCTCACGGCCTCACCAGAAGACTCCCAATCTCGCGCGTTTTTGGGAAATATCATTCTTAAATGAAATGTTTCTTTGTTGAATAAAAACAGAAACGTTTACTGTTGCTGACTTCGCAATAGTTTTGCTTTGTCGGCCATTTCAAATGGGACGTAGCCTGCGAGCACGCGCTCTGGGGCGCTCTGGCGGCGGGGCGGGAAAATGAAGGAGAGCTTGCAACTACGTCTCTGGAATTTCAATTCCACCTCCAATTCCCCTGTGGCTCCCCGTCGACTGTGCTGTCAGATTTCCGCCAATCGGCGCGAGGCGGAACCGAGCGCGAATGTAAACAAACATTGAAAAGCACGTGCAAAGGGTAATGACGTCATTACAAATGTCATCTCCGCCAATCAGCATGTCGCATCGACTTTTTCGATGCAGATATTCAAATTCCAGAGACGTAGTTGCAAGCTCTCCTTCCTTTTCCCACACCGCCGCCAGAGCAACCCGGAGAGCTTGCTCGCAGGCTAACTGCGACGATATGAGTTCAAGTATGGCTTTTACCGTCAAAACCCTGCTTATTTTCCTCGAATATACGTCTGAATTCTTCATTATTAAAGCTCTACTAGCTTCAAACAGCGTCTACCGGCTAAATAGACTTCATGGGCAAAAACGTTAAAGAATTAATTTGACATGAATGTTCAACACTTGGTGCTGTGGCGCAATAGATACTGCGATGAGCTTACACGTCAATGGTCTGGGGTCCGACTCCCGCCGGAGGAAACTTTTTTTTTTTCTTTTTGGTCGTTTTGCTTTTGTTTTCTTAGTGTAGTTTAGTTTTTCTTTATACATATTTTCATTTTTTGACAGACTTAGGGTGCGTTCCTTTGAGATGATCCGGATTAGGATCAGTGATCCGAGATCAATCGGATCATGGTAGATCAAATGAACCGATGAATCCACTCTGGACAAGGATTCATTTGATCTGCGGACCATGATCCGAGTGATCTCGGATCACTGATCCTGACCCTTAAATAATACCGGTAGACTAATTGCAAGTTCATTATCAGCTTTCATTTTTAAAATAAATAATCCACGCGTCAGCCATAAGCACCCTTTGATTCTTGGCCAAATAAATGTGGCTATTCGCGAACGTTCGCGCAATTAGTTTCTTACAGTTTCTTACAGTTTCTTGACTGAGCCGCCCATGAATATCTCCTTGTAGGGTTTTGGATTGGAGGTCCTGCGAACTTGATTAGTTCTGCTATATCTGCTGATCTTGGAAGACAGGTATCATGTGTATTCTGTGCATCGTATAGTTCTTAAAAGTGGGAAATTGATACTCCTTTGGGAGCCAATGTTAGAAACACGAGGAGAGTTTTATCTGATATCAGCTTGATATCTATACACTGGGAAATGGATTGATTAAGCCCTTTCGTATAAATATTGAGAAATGTTAGCTATAGTGAGGTTACTGTTCAGTCCTCTCCCGTCTAAAGATTTAAAATGAGAAGAAACTATTCGTCATCTGCATTACTTTTTCTTAACAGAGTGCTCTCAGTGCAGACAGTGAGGCGTTAGCTACAGTAACGGGGATTGTAGATGGTACAGGAAGTGTGGGCGCTGCCATCGGACAGGTGATAACATGTCATGACTCCATTACAAACCTCTACCTATAAATACACACGATTCGACAAATACTTCACCACGAGATACAATTGCAATTCTTATCAAGACTCTCGGACTAAATGACTATTAGCAGTCTTGGCTTAAATACTTGGAACGGGCACTCGCCGCGCCTGACGTAATTGGGCAGTACACATCATCTCCCACGTTTCCTATGTTGTAATAACACAGTTAGCGTTCATTTATATTTATTAGCGTTGCGTTAGTGAGGGCCGTAACGGTTCCCTTCCCCCAAGAAAGAAAGAGCCCACTACCGAGGTCTACGTCCCCTACTCTTACTACTCTTTTTACACAGTAGCGTGACTGCACGATAAAGCGGCGTTATAGCAGGGAAGACAAAGTGTTATCTTACCAGATTTTCAAATAGACCCTGGTTGGTTGGGTAGGACCCGCAATGGAACTCGCGACCTCCGCTTACGAGCCTGGCAATCTTTTTATTGTTCCCCTTTAGTTGATTCTTTGTCGTCCTCGTCTTATTGTTTTGCCAAAAGACAGTTACAGTTTAAATTCAAAGCTTAACCGCTAAGTACCAATTTAAAGTATTACAGTGTTTATGACGGATTTTATTAATTTGTAAGACAAGTTCGGGTTAGTAAATTGTCTGCAATCATTAATCTTTGCAATCATACCGGACTCTCAGGATTTGGACCTTGGGTACCAGAGGTCCTTATGTTATGTTTTCTCCCTTTATATCTAGTTTCTTGTTCCTGAAATCAATACCCACAGTGGATGGAAACCTGTGTTTTACTTTTTGATGGTCATGGTAAGAGTAGTTCTAAGAAGAGATGAGTCCTTCTATTTTCGTATTTCAGCCTACCATATTTCTTTAATCCATTTGGCAAGAATATCCTTTTTTGCTTCTTGTTCCAATCATTTTAGGGAAACAAAGGCCACGCTTGAAAGGGCTTGGATCACTGGAGGAAACAGTCGGAGTACTCTCGGTGCTTTTGTCATTGAAGCCGCCAGCCTTGGAAACCTAACAACTAAATAGCTTGATTTTAGACCCTGAGGTTGCAAAATCTTTTTTGAAGACTTTGAGCATCAATAAGCGTACAAGCGTACATGCAAGCAAGTTACTGATGTCGCCCATCTTGGTTCACACTCATGTTCTGACCACCTGCTACTTTAAGTTGATTCAAAATGGCAGCATTTGAAATAAAAGAAATTTTGTCGGAGCATCTGAATTCAAAGGAAATGCTTCTGCTTATTCCTTTAGAAATTACCACTTATCTATACTTTCCATCATTGACTACAGGAGTAAATGGGTTAAATAACTGTCATTAGGAGTAATTTCAGGCACGAAAAAGCTATTGTCTACTACAGCACAGTTTCTAACACTATATTCCTTTGCTGCCTTTTCACCACAGCTGCGCCCTTTTCACTTTACAGAACGACAGGGTTTATGACCAGGGCATTTGTCTTTCTTTCTTTCAGGCTTTCATGAGTTTTGTTTGCCTTCTTATACCACCTGTTATCAAGTTCACACGGTAAAGCCAATGTCAAGGAGCTATAACTTTTTTGTTAAACTGTTTTTTAGCCTTCATTCTATCAGGGCAATTAAAGCACAGTGTAGCCGGTTCTTCTAATTCTTTAACAAGAATTTCTTAACTTCTCGTGTTGTTGTTGTTGTTCTTGACTCTAGAGAAAAATCCAGGAGAATCACAACATTGGCAAGTTGATTAAAATATAAGAGGGCATATAATTACACAAATGTTTCGATTTAAGTGATATTCTATTTTAAAATGTTGCTTAAGTTAGTGAGCCAAGAGCGAGCTAGACATGTTAAGCATTTTTTGTTTTCAGAGCGCTGTTATACAGAAACCGCCCGCCTCTTTATTACCAAGTAATTGACAGTGGCCAACCGGAGTACATTCCACCCGCACAATCCAAGACCATTGAAGCAAATAAGTGAACCAGGTTGGTCTGTCCTGACACCACTTATCAACACCGTCCTCCTCACTCTACTATGATACAGGGCTTTTTTACCGGTAGAAGGTTACAACCCACAAAAAAACGTTTTTAAGGCGGAACTTGTACAGTGGAAGCCTCCTTAACGGACACTCTCTAAAGAGGACTGCTCTTCTAACGGCCGCCTTCTCAAAACCCCGTTTCAACTGTCATACAAACTCTTTGTTTTTACATTCCTTTAAGTGAACATTCCGTTAGGCGGCCGAGGACACTTTAAGGTTTACGAGTTAGACTTTAGCTTTGTTTTTAAGCTACAGTAAGCGGGAACCCGAAATGAAATCCCTCTCTGAATCTTGTGTTTCAATAATCAACTTCATATTGCTGTTTGTCACAATGAATTCATATCAGCTTCAGTGTTTGTTTGTTTTTTTTTCACATACACGTCCGGTTACTCTGTAAAACACCACTTGAATTTTGTGCTTATGACTGCCGCATACGAGAACCATTGTCGTAAGCGGCCACCTTCAGTTACGTACACATTTTTCGCGTTCCGAGGGTGTCCGCATACCAGAGCTTCCACTGTATATATATTACCTCAGTGGAGGACCCACCCAGAGGTCAGGGGCATGTAGATACCTGTACGCACGTTCGCAGCTGAAAAAATGGCTGAGGTTAACAAAAAAAAGAAACAAAAACCAAAAATACAGATGTAAAACACACAAAAAATAAGTCATTACAGGAGGGTTCCGGGCGGTGGTTGGGTTTTGCGTTCCACAGACACTTGATTTTGTAGACTCGATACTGGTGCAACTATAGAAAAAAGACAAACAGCGCCATGTGCAGAGCCTTCAATGTATTTTACCTTTTGGATAATTCCCCCCAATTTGGGAAGTTTCTCGTTCCCCTGAAACTCAAGTGGAAACACTATGACAACCATAAGTAACGCGTCAAGGGAAAATGTGTCAGGACGTAAATTGTGCACACTTTTTTTGGTCAAGTGTATATCTTAAGAACGGATCTACTGACGACAGGCAGTTTTAGCTCAAACTCCTGCTACATACATTTTGATGTATTGCAATGCATTTTCAACGACTTTTACTGCTGTTCGTTACTTCCAGCTCAGGAAAAAGGTACTTAGGGGGGACGAACGACAATGATGCCCATGCCTGTGAACCGAATTACATCACAGTGCACAATGAAATTATCGCAAAAATACTGCCCGTGAATAAATTTAGAACTCTGAAATTTTTGTCACTCCTTCCTTCGGTGAATGGGTGGTTTTTTCTTGATTATTATGTTTTACTCTGCAATACATGTTTATACAGATCGTTTCACAGACATGGGCATCATTGGCATTCGTCCCCCTGGCTGAGGTGCGAATTCCTCGCAGAGCTGCCCGCTCGTGCTCATTTTCTGGTCATAAACAAAGGTGCTGGACATTTCTATCTGAGCTGTTTGAGAGTTTGAACCAAAACTGCCGAGGGATATTATAAAAATGTCGAGGAAGAAGTCATTCGACTTCACAGCAGGGTTTGAAGCAATTTATAGTGCTTCTGAAACTAAAAAGTACCTTTTAAAGAATAGCACGATAGGCCATCGGCTTTTGTATTCAGAATTGGCAAACATTGAATTTACTTGTCCCGAAAATTCGAACTGGTGGCTCCTTCTACCTGCATGACAGTAATTTATTTTTGAAATTCTAAAACAATTTTACAGCTGAATTTTGAGCGACTTTTAGTTACGGACGTCTACTCCAACAATTTTTCTGAAATTTCTTTGGCATATTTATTATATCAATAAAAGCCGATATCAGAAATTTCAGTAAAAAATATCAGCAAAATTTTTTGCTAGACGCGATTTTCTTCGAACAGTAGGGTCCTTTTAAGCGCTAATTTCTCAAGAAATGTTTACCATCAATGAAATCGGAATATTTCACATTATCGAATAACTTCTGTTGTTCTTTGCAAAGTTTCGCAGCCATCGCGTTAAAAACGATGACGTTATGACGGAAAATTTGTCACAGCTAAATGCTCTAGTATCAATTACCGAGCCACGTTAACGGCTACCCTTAACAGTGTCCTTCTTTGAGACAGTTGTCTGTTCCAGAAAACCTAGGTCTTTGTTTTTCTATAAAAAAGGAATGTGTTAACGATATATTCCTTAAAACCATGAGTTTTCCTTGCTTTTGCTGCCCACATCCGACAGGACTGATAACGATTTTAGAATTCAAAAAGGACAGACGGCAAATTGTTGTTGCTCAAAATATCTAAAAGTCGTAACTGTGCATCAGTGGGATGCCTAAAATGTGTGCAATGCCACAATTGGTTTCGGCGCGATTAAATCCTATGCCAATTGTAGAAAATTTTAGGAGGAGTCACCCACGATGTGAGCACATGAAGTTACCAACAAGGTATATTAGTAGTAAAACAACCCAAAGAAAATGTAATGCGTTAAATAACCACAGGTGGCCCAAGCGTAATATGGGCCACCTGTGGCGTAATATGAGAGTTTGTATGGGAAAAATAGGTCTCTAAGTCTCTTATTAAGTCTCAGTAGTGCTTTCATAATTTAATGTTAGGTTTATTTTATTGCAGTTGCTGAATGACCATTCACGAGCTTCATGTGCATTCATGTGCTTTCAGCGGTCAAGATCCATTTTTGTACGGATTATCTTTTAACTATTATTTAAAATATGAGGGCAATTAAGCTATAGTTAAAAAACCAAATACCCGTCCTTAAGCTGAGGCGTTTAAAGGAAATTCAAAATTTTGAGCATTAGTGCGTGTGGACCATTTTTGGAGAAGGGATGAGATTTATTTTGTGTGATTGTGTTACGTACATGTCTTACGTCAATTTTACAGCCCAGTTGCAGTAATTTCGGTTTGTTAATTAATTATTATGATTGTACAACTACGTGTTTGTTATTAAAAGGTGGGTGGAAACAAGAGATGATGGGAGCTATGTTTAGTCCAAAACATTTACACCGTCATTAATGACAAACAAACATCTTTTGATCCTCTCCTGCACTATCTTTCACTGCTTGTCTTGTCTTGTCACTTGTCTTGCAGTGATGGGTATCCCCCTGTGCAGGGTCCCCCTCATATGCAGATGTAGATGCTTTAAATGGTGTTTGGTGGTAGTGAAATACGACCTCGATGATCTTGGTGTTTCGATCAACCTGATAGGTTCGCTGTCTCGGGGTTTTACGTCTTGATCTTCGCAGTATCCCTCTTCAGAGCGTAACTTCTCTCGGCAGCGCGATTCAATGGTCAGTTTGAGCTATCGTCGTTGCCATCTCAATTTGATTCTTGGTCTTTTTTATTTAGCGATTATGATTTTTGACAAGGTTGCATTGCAGGCGTCTTATTCAGGTGCTCAAATGGTTTTTGTCGTGTAACCGCCATGTTGAATTGTAAAATAGTCGCGGAGTTGAAGCACGTCAATGGCGACCAGAGCATTAGGAACATAAACGTGCAAGCAGCTTTCTATCGCCCAAAATAATACGCCTGTACTGGGTTATGCGGCAGTGGGAGAGTAAAACAAAGAGTGCGTATCTTAAACCAAGCCCAAATGGTAGACCACAAAGAAAAGTTACGAAAGGGATAATTGAGCAGTTACACAATTTATCAGACGAATAGCTAACCCTCAAAGGGTTAGCCTAAGTATTAAACCCGTCGTGTATCTTTATAAATTATGATATTTTCACCTTATCAAAGATCAAATTATGCGTCAAGATTCATGGCTTAAATTCGGCTTACTTTCCTCTGGTTTGCAAACGATGATTTCTCTTTGTCCTTCTCATTCCTGCAATCGATTTCCTTCGACTTTTTTGCTTTCCAAGTAATTTTGTTTTGGATTTTTCATCTCGCCTCCAAAAGAAATATGGTCGACACGTTTCAAATTTTTTCTCCTTAAACTTTATTGAAAAACCAACGGTGACAAAACAAAAAGGTAAAAGAAAAGGTTTTGGTGCTTTCATTTTTTCAGCAGACATTATTGACGGGCGAGACGTTTTTAGGCAATGTATGCCATTACAAGACAACATACTACATAATATTTTTAAAAAGTTAAGAGAGCCGACAGAGAATGTTATTTTAATTCCTGCACGACAAATAAAACAGCATTGCAGCTTTGTTTCCATGTTAAACAGTTAATTTTCATTACACTTTATTTGACAAAAATGGTTTCATTTTATCTGAATCTGAGCAGAGCTTGTTTGCCCCACTAATATGCCGAAATTGTGCCAGACCAATAAATCCTTGAACCTAAACCACAGACAAGATCGCTATATGAACTGTTGATTAATACTATATTGACCCACGGTTTTTTCAACTTTTGACATGGACCAGTTGGGGAAAATCCGTTTACACCACTGGAAAGAGCGCCTTAAAATTAGTAAAACTGTCAAGTTTAAAAGTGTTACGTCTGAAACGAGCGAAAATATAGCTCCGCAAAGTTGCGAGAATTTACAGACGTTTGTTTAATTAGCTCCCACCAAACAAACGTCTGTAAAATTTCGTGACTTTGAGGAGCTATATCTTCGTTAATTTTCGACAAATCACTTTCAAACTTTTCAAGGTATATTAGGGACTTGTCAGAAATTAGCAGGGGGGGAGGGGGTGGAAACAGAGGGAGGGTCACAACTTTTTGAGACTCAGAAAAGGGAGGGGTCACGAAAAATGGGCCGTTAAAAGGGGGAGGGTCATGCAAATATATGCCCGTGATTATGTAGAGGTTCACCCACAGAAGAAAAAGGAAGTTCTTTATTTGATAAAAAAAAAAGACAAAAAAAAGAACAACGGTACATTTTGGATATAAACTGTGAAGTACTATGGCAAGAATTAAACAAACATCTACTTTTCATTTATAACAATGCCATAGAGTCTTATTGCATTTTTATTATGAATAATGTTGTTATTAATGTTATTAGAGTTTTGGCTATCCTATGACCTTTGTGTTTTGAGGAGCCCACTCATTCCTTCATAATGAAGAGATAATGGACCAATAGGCCACTTGCACTAAGAGGTCACGTGACAAATGCTTCCTTTAAACAATGAGTTGGAATCTTGCTGATGCCAAAAATTGACAGAGCACTTAAAAATTATCTTACACCCGAAATTTGAGAGGAAACGCATTTAAAGGAGATATTTTATGGCAATTTGATTTTTCAACAAAGTATTATCATTTGTATTTGCCGCCATGTTGGAGGGCATACTCTTGCCCTCCAACATGGCGGCCAAAACTACTTTTTGCTTAGATCTTGTTAACGTTTTATAGTTACGCTCAGATGTGCTGTAAACATTCCCACATCAACTTTTCAACACTTTCCTTGAAGTTTAAGTGCAAAATTTGTGTTCAGAAAGAGGTAATTCATAATTTTAAAAATCACAGTTTGGTCACGTGACCAGCTACGAACTCACTCATTTTAAGAAAATG
>CALNXI010000731.1:3993-30528 GCA_942486025.1 Porites evermanni
GGAAAAGAGCTACTACTTGTACCAAATCGAACTGTTAGAAAATAAGCTGAAAGACAGCGAAGAAAGCAAAGAAAATCTTCGATTTGAATGTGACGAACTGAGGGTGATTGTTGACGAGTTAAAGGAAAAAAAGGACGGTGAAGACAACTTCGCTGATATGGAAAAGAGCTATTACTTGTATCAAATCGAACTGTTGGAGGTTAAGCTGAAAGAAAGCAAAGAAAGCAACGAAGTTCTTAAATTCGAATGCGATGAAGCGAAGGAGATGTTAAAGGATTTAAAGGAAACGACTCGTCGTATAAACAGTGAAAGCATTGATTATGGGTATTTACGTGAAGAAGTTGAACTGTTAAATGGTTCCCTGGAATTGGGTAAAAATCGAGAGGAAGGGTTAAAGAGTCAGTTGAAATGCCTGGAGGATGAACTTGAGAAGTTCAGAAACAAGAACAAACAGACTGAAGTTATCTATGAAACGCCAACAGTCACCATTTATAAAGAAAAAGGCAAGATGGCTTTAGAATTGTCAAAAACATCGGATAAAGAAAACGTTGAATTCAACGAGCTGCTAAAGCAAATAGAAGAACTCACTGAACAAAACAAGTATCTCCAGGAAACGTTGATAACCAAGACACAGGCAGTGGATGAAAAGGAAAATCCCGAGACGACTTTGGACGCGAAACAGAAAAAGTTCAAATCTGGAATTAAGAAGCTTAAAAAGTGCATTCGACAAAACAAGGGCGAGATTGAACGCGGAGGGATGTTTGCCTGGCAAAGGGGTTGCGATACTAGAGATTCAGCATTGTGGATGAGCTTTCTGAAGGAAGAAAGAAAAGAACTGGCTTATGTAAGAAACTCTTTGAAACTGCAAACCCAAACAAGTCGTGATAAGGGGAGAGAATTAGAGAACAGCAAACAACGCATTCAGCAGAAAGAGACTGAACTGGCACAAGCGCAGGAAGGTTTGAGACACGCGAGTGAGACTGCTGGAGCTCTGCAAAATGTTGTTGAACAGATGGATAGCATTCTACACGTTGGGGACTCCAAAACTATCAATTCTGACATTTCTTCTATTTTGGACGACTTCGACCGCAATGATTTGAATGATTCAGCAAATCTGGATTTCAGTTCACTTCTAGAGGATGAACGTGAAGAGTGGAACGCAAATTCAGGGGAAGACTTTGAAGAGGCAGAACCCCCAAGGACGACGATAAAGTCAGAGAACGTTGTTGAGCAGCTTGTAGGCACAGAGGATGTCTTGAACCCCGCGAAGGAACAGTTAGAAGAACTGCATAAAATGTTGAAGAATGCTTTAAAAAAAGCGCAGCGTGCAGAGAGAGCCCTGCGATACAGCGAGGAAAGGTGGGAGGAGAAAACAGAGAAACGAGATGATGAAATAAAAGCCTTGAAACATGATGTCAGAGACAAAGATCTTAATATAAAGTCCTTGAAAACCTACATAACACAACTGGAATATAATAGTGTTGAGTTTCTGAAGACGCTTCAATGGCAATTAGAAGAGGCGAAAGACTTACTGAAAGAACAAGAAGCTACGTTAGAACAAGCGGAAGAGATGATAAAGACACTTCTTGCTAATTCCGGGCTGGAAAATGTCGAGCTTGATGATAGCGTAGATTTCTTGGGGAAGGTTGACGCGGCTATTAAAAGCCTTTGCAGAAGATACACTCAAAGCACTCAAAGCCTGGTGATGAGAAAAGAAAACACATTGAGAGAAGCAGAAGCTGTCCTGACTGACTCCTCGCCAACAGATGCGTCTTCTCGCCCGTTGACGGTAAGCCTTGATATAAAATCCTACTTACGCAGAATCGTATCCAGTCGCAGTCGCTATTTATTTGTTTTTGAGGTGAGAGAAGATTGGTGTTAGATTGAGGAACGCGGGGTGTCATGGAAGGGATGAAGGAAATTGCACCTCGTCCTTTCCAATGAGTACCGCGGGTAACAGTATCATCTAATTTTCTCTCTTTTCACACAAGTATAAACAGCGACTGGGTACATAGCCTGCGTAACAAGCGTTTCTGTTGAAAGAACGAGGAACGGGATTTTCGTTTTTGGCCACGCATGAAATAGAACGTGAGCAATTCTCCACCCCTCCCCGTTCTTTAACTCGCGCTATTTTTTTGCGCGGTCTTTGACTCTGGTTCCTCGTTTTTTGCTCCGAAACCGCACGGAAATGCTTGCTACGGAGGCCACTGGGTACAAATTTACTACTTAGATGTTGCGCTTTGTTTAAGAAAGACCTACAAGCCTTCCCCTAACATCATTTCTAGGGCTTTTCCTTTTAGAAAATGGGGCGAAAAAGCACTCAATGGGGAGGGGATCCTTCGTACCCTTGTCACCTTTGGCCATAATCAATAATTGTGGGGTACCCCTGAAGTTTTGGAGCCCCGATCCTATTTAGGAAAAAAAGCCGGAAAATTTAAAATTCCGGCAACTTGGACTGTCACTAAGATTTCAAGGTTGTGGGTATATACATTATGTAAGAGGGGAATCATGCTCATCGAAGCCGGGGCAAATCCTCGCCCCACATCGCCCACCCTTAGAGACAGCCTTGAACTTGCAATAGACTCTGTTTTATAACCTTGTTGTGAGAAATGGCCAATAATAGATTCCCTTCCGTTTCTTTACGAAAAATTAGACCCTGTTTTGAATAAGATTCCCTTAAATTGTATACCCTGTTATGAGTCGAGTCAACAAACTATGCATTGCCAAGTGTCGCATTCTCGTAAGGCCTAAATAAAGAAGTTGCCAGGGCTCAACTATAGTGCTTCCTGACACACATTGAAAAGACCAGCTTCTGATATGTGTCGGATGGCTTTATGTCATCAAAACGTATGTAACGGAGGGCGCATTTTACCATTTTAGGTATTATAAACGATAGTGGTGATGATAATAACGCTACCGTAACACCGTTTGAAGCCAGTCTCAAAGAGTCAGTTTGAGGATGAGATAAACAAATTGGCTAAATTAAAACACTGTAATTTGGGAACTATATAAAATACTGACTGACATATCCCTTCTGTTGTTTCTCCAGTGGGCGGCGTTGGACGCACAAGCGAGAGATCTAAGGCATGAAACCAGCACATTTAGGTAAGAAAATGTCAGTGATCTCCCTGTTAGCAGTAACAGTAGGAAGTCACGCTGAAGTCAACTACTCCCCTATTGGCTCCCGCGGGCTCCCATATGCTCCTGACTCCGCTTTGTTCCCTCTTTCAGTCCAGTTGTAGATTGGGAATAATTATTTCAAAATGTAACATATATTCTCTCTTCTGAGATATTTCCATTTTAAAAGTTCAGACTTTTCTTTGAATTGTACTCGGGTTTTCACTGATTTACGTTTTTGCTAAAATAATAAATTGTCGGCTCCTTGACGTCCGTACACATTGTCTGTATTAAAGTTGCTTGGGACCAGGTTACTCGGTGGGTAAAAAGATGAATTACGAGGTGATGGCCGCAAAAAAGCGAGCCGTGCTATTAGGAGAATGAGGAGAGACCTCTTCAGTCCCCTACCCTCTCCTCTCGTCGCTTTGCTTTTTTCTTCTTGCTCACCCTGTTGTTCCACGGCCCTTCTTCACTGAGGAGCCTGGTGCCTATATCATACAGCCTCGTAGAGTTAACTCTTAGAGGTGTTTGTAACAAGAAGTTTAAGGGTATATTATTTTTCAGTGGCTCGTTTCGTAAAAGCGTTTATGTAACTGAACAATTTTATTGTTTCCAGGTATTCCGAGAACCCTTCACCAAACCAGCCCTCGATTGTTTCCTCTGAAAGAGATATGACTGTGAGGGACTGGATCTCACCAAGAACAGATGACTCTGAAAACTATTTCCTTTCTCTGTTATCTTTTAAGTAAAAATTGCCATATTTTATCTGAAGGAAATGTTGAAAACTTTAGTAAATTAAACTATAAAACTTTCTGACCCTAAATCCAAAATCTGTTGTCATTTGTTAGCTGTTTCGTTCTTTTTTTGAAATCACTACTCACTTAGAAAGAAGAATCGTTTTTTTCCACTAAAAATATCTTGTTGATATAAAATCAGTTTCAATCTTTCAGTTTTACTTAAGCCCGTACAAATTTCAGACCAACCTTTTTATCTAAATTTTCAAACTCCAAAACAATAAGTATTTTGGTTACAGATATTTAAAAAAAATTTGAATTTCAGAATTAAAAAAATTGAGGTTAATATACGTGTTAATGTTAATGTAATAATAATAAAAAATTGTGGAAATATTTTTCGCAAAGTTCGACTAAGTAATAAATGTGTAAGTATTATTTAAGAGTAATTAAGTTTAAATAAAATTGAGAAAATGTATATAAGCTATTGTCTGTGTTACTACGTTTAGAAATAGGCTGATCACAGTAGTAAAATGACGGCACCGTGCAAATGACCCCTATTATTTGTCTCTCTCAGGAGCCCCGGTTGCAGACTGCAAGCTCCTTCATCGCTAGAAAAAATCAGGGGATTGCGTATTGTATTGATGGATAGCTTGGGGGTTTTGAAATAACAATGTAGCATCTGAAATAACGTAAAGTGAAGAGAAAATTACCGACCTTTCATAAGTCACGTGTTCCCCAAGCTAGCCCCCAGTCTCCCAGGTTGTCTGGATTCCCTTTTTCGTTTCTTCTTTTTAAACGTTTTCCCTTGCCATGCAAGCAGCTGATTGAGGGGGGAGGGGAGAAGAAGGGAGAGTACTGAGGAATTATCGAGCGCCCTCCATATTGCTGTCACTTCTAAGGTCTGGGTAGCACTTCTGATCAGTCGTGCCCCGAGGGAAATCTGCTTCAACCAATCAGAAGCACTACCCAGATCTAGGGAGTTACACGTTATCAGTATGAAATTTCTGCGCCCGTTCCTCGGATATCATTTCGCTCTTTCCTCAGGCTAAGCTTGCTCTCTTTGAACACGTGAGCCGAAACGCACAGACCGCGCGGAATAACGATCCCTAGGAGCTTGACGAGGCTTTCTCCTGCTTATAAACCATCACTCATCGTATTGCAATTACACCGACGAACTTGCTGAGCGTTTCATGGGCTTTACGAGTTGAGCTTCATTTTGCTGCCAGCGTTTAATACGTGCAGGGGCGAATCCAGGATTTTTCTTAGTAAAGGGTGCTCCACTAAGGAACTAACATTTCAACTACCATTTTTACGGCGTTTAACACTGAAATTCTTCAACCTCGTCACATGTTTTAATTCACACCAATAAACCACAAGGTTTTTTTTTGCGGAATACCTGTTGTATTAGAAAGCCGCAGGTCATCTCAGGGGAGGGGTGCGCACCCCCAGTCTCCCCCTCTTAGACCTGCCCCTGACTTGTGCTTGAGTTCATAATACCAATTGGCCTGAATTTCATCCGATTGCTTCGAGTCGTTTTCTCCCCTCAGCAACTGAGGGAGTAATAATGACTCGAAGTAATCGGATGAAATTCAGGCTAAATCATCTAATAGGCCACTTTACAGTTATGGATGAAAGCGAGACTGAGGGTGACCTTGTTTTGATACAAACCTTCCTTATTTATTATGTAAATCAAGTTATTCTTATGCTAAATAGTATTTTTCAAGAAAAATTTTCACAACAAAGCAAAGAAGGTTTGTATCAAAACAAGGTCACCCTCAGCCTCGCTTCCATCCATAACTGTAAAATGAAATATTTCAGGACTGAAGCACACGCTATTAACTCCGCGGTATGGCCAGTACCTTACCCATGCCCACACCATATCACCCGGGCAGTGGCAGCTATGGACAGTTTTTTTTGCCCTTATTGGGGCTCATCAGTATGGCAACCTTTGGGTCAAAGACCCTTTACTGCCGAGGCGAGTACAAATCAGCAATCCTAGCCTACATGGCAGGCATTAGGAGGGAAAGGGAGGGGAAGTTCTTCTTTTCTCCCCAGTATCCCCACCCCTTTATGCACCTACCAAGCAAGCTTCACCCCATGGAAGGGAATCCGGATTCCGGAATGCGGAAAATTTTTGCATGTGGGATCCGAAATCCGGAAAATTTTGCATGTTGAATCCGGAATCCTGGGCTTTGGAGTCCGGAATACAGCTTAAGGAATCCACTAACAATTAAAATGCAGAATCCAAGTTCTAGTGATAGAGACTAAAATCCAGTACCTGGAATCCTGAAATCCGTGACGGCGTGGAATCGAGAATCCCAGACTGTCATGGATTCCCGTGACATTTGGCTACTGGCTCTGGGTTCTCGTTCCTTGGTGCAGCTCAGTCTGATTGAGAATTCCTTTAAACCCAGCTATGGACTCTTTTTGAACCATTTTTTTGCGCTCCCACAGGTATGCCATGTGTTTGGTCATTAGCCTGCAAATACAGTCGTCTCTCCTCGCTAGAGACGTGTNCAATCCTAGCCTACATGGCAGGCATTAGGAGGGAAAGGGAGGTGAAGTTCTTCTTTTCTCCCCAGTATCCCCTCCCCTTTATGCACCTACCAAGCAAGCTTCACCCCATGGAAGGGAATCCGGATTCCGGAATGCGGAAAATTTTTGCATGTGGGATCCGAAATCCGGAAAATTTTGCATGTTGAATCCGGAATCCTGGGCTTTGGAGTCCGGAATACAGCTTAAGGAATCCACTAACAATTAAAATGCAGAATCCAAGTTCTAGTGATAGAGACTAAAATCCAGTACCTGGAATCCTGAAATCCGTGACGGCGTGGAATCGAGAATCCCAGACTGTCATGGATTCCCGTGACATTTGGCTACTGGCTCTGGGTTCTCGTTCCTTGGTGCAGCTCAGTCTGATTGAGAATTCCTTTAAACCCAGCTATGGACTCTTTTTGAACCATTTTTTTGCGCTCCCACAGGTATGCCATGTGTTTGGTCATTAGCCTGCAAATACAGTCGTCTCTCCTCGCTAGAGACGTGTCTCGTCCGCGAAACGTCCCTAGCGGCGAGGAGCGCGCGAGGCAGAGTTTCATTACTCAGTTGAAATACTCGTCGCTTCTTAGAAGATAGAATTACTGATCAGTCTCACACGTAAATAATGAAATTTCGCGAAAAACGTCACTACAGCCAGTAATATATATTTTCTGATGCCCTTGGAGAAGACTACAAACTACAGCTGGGAGCCCGTTTACGAGCACTCGAAAAACGCGAAACGAGTACATGTAGCGCGAGACTCACGCGCCAATTGAGACTGGGTTCTAAAAGAGACCAACATGGCGACGGAGTGACCCAAACTGGAACATGTGTATTTTTAATGTATCCAACTTGACATTACTATAGACTTTAAGAACTCGGATTTGACATCCATCGGTTCATTAACCCATTCTTCAACACTTGGAGTTATTTATGGGCTGAACATTCCCGGACATGGCATGGCAGAAGTCTTGAAAAATCCGACACAGGTCTTTTGAGGTATGATAGTGAGCTTAACTTAAAGTTTACGACTATTTAGTAGAAAGTGTTGGACTCATGAGCAAATAATATTCAGTTAATAGTATTTTTAGGATTAAGGTTACCTTCAAAACACCCGGCCACTTAATTATTTGCATCTGGAGGAAAAAATAACGGATTCCCATTTTTGGATATTTTAGGGTATTTAAAGAATACCCATAAAAATCCCAAATTTGGCAAAGTGAGACAAGTCCCAACCAGAGAATTCCCAACCAAGTTCCCTGATTGGGACTCGTCTCACTCTTCCAAATTTTGGATTTTTGTGGGTATTCTTTAAATACCCTAAAATATCCAAAAACGGGAATCCGTTATTGTGCGATTATCGGAGGCGAAACGAAGAGTGGAGGCCAAGTATATATTCAAGGTTATACTATTTAATTGTTAAAGGAGATTACATGAGCAAGGCCTAAGGTCAACTGAACTATAGAACAATCATATCAGGATATATATGTCGAGCGCGGTTACTAAGTAGGAGGTTTAAGGGCTAATCCCACAGTTATTTTTTCCTGTGACGTACATGTGGTTGAATGTGGACAAGCGGGTTACCCCACTTAAGCGGGTTAACCTCACTTACCTGGGGTTTACACCTCATTACGGACATTTTTCTATGTCCCTGGAGAAAGCCCTTACAATTTCTCTCTACCTTCTCCTTTCCTCAAGGGAAGTTTCATTGGAGAGACATCTGCGCCTTAATGACAGAAATTCCATCGCAATGACATAAAATTTGTGCTAAATCTGGTCAGGAGTTCTGATTGGGTGACATATTAATTGCATTGTTTTAGCTTTTTGTTTACAAAGGACAGAAAAGACAAAACAAAACGCACAAAGAGTGTTTTTGCCGCTCATTCACTGGAGAACTAACAACGTAACCACAATAGACCAGGAGGAACACAAACTCAAGCAAATTTGTAGTTGGAACCCCATGACTACTAGATTACATTATGTAAACATTGATTTGCATCGTCAGTGTGGAATTTTTTTCATTAAGGAGTAGACATCTCTCCTGCGAAACGTCCCTACTAGCTGCGAGGAGTGAGAAGAGACAGCTGTATTCGCAGGCTATAGTCATCCCACTTATCTCATTGACTCCCAGTCATTTT
Source organism: Porites evermanni (assembly GCA_942486025.1). Taxonomy (NCBI): domain Eukaryota; kingdom Metazoa; phylum Cnidaria; class Anthozoa; order Scleractinia; family Poritidae; genus Porites; species Porites evermanni. The sequence continues at coordinate 12,518 of CALNXI010000731.1, forward strand.
ATTCACCCTAGTTACTCTAGTCAGCCCAGTCACCCCAGTCACCCTAGTCTTCTTAGTCATACCAGTCATCTCAAACATTCCACCATCCAAATCATCCCTAGTCATCCTAGTCCTCCTAGTCACCATAGTCATGCCAGACACCCTAGTGATCCTGGTGATCCAAGTTATCCCAATCATCACAGTCACCCTTATCATCCCAGTCATCTCAATCATCTCCATCACCCTGCCATCCAATCCCAGTCACACAATTCATCCCAGTCATCCTAGCAAGGCTTGATGTTGCGACCTGTGGGGTTACCAGTGCTACCAACTTTTACTCAGTGGCGACTAATTTTCATGTCTAGTCGCCAACCTGGCCCCCAAGATAGGTGACTTTCTTCTTTGGGAAAACGTACACCAATGATAGTTTGTTATCCTTTACAAAACTAGCGGATAGCTAACGGTTTTTCTCACTCTCTAACGTTTTGCCCAAACGTTCTAACGGATTGTCTAAACGTTTTAACGATTTGTCTAAGTGCTTTAATGATTTCTTCCAACACTCTAACGGATTGTTCTTATGATCTAAGAGTTAGTCCGTTGAACATTTGACTTTTACTTGAAAGAGGATTGTGAAAAACACAAGGTAGAACGGACATTAAAACACGCAAAAACCATGGAAAGGAACTCTGCAATGTGTGAATGCATTTTTCACCAACTTGCTGTCAGAAATGCGAACGTCAACGTAGTAAAATGATCTATTGCCAGCATAATTCGATATTCCTTAGGCCAAAAAAATTTATAGTATTCATTATTAAATTTTGACCGGCCAGAATCAGGGTTTGTGCGGGCTAAAAAATATTTGGCCGGTCATCATGACTGGCAAACTGCTGTCCATTTTTGTCAGCCCTGCTATTCATCCAGGTCATCCTAGTCATCCCAGTCATTCTAGGGATTCCAAACATCCCAGTCATTTTAGTCACTCGTGAACCCAGTCACTCTAGTCATCTTAGTTATTCCAGTCAAGTGAGTCACCCTAGTCATCCTAGTCATTTCAGTTATCCCAGTCATCCCAGTCATCCCAGTCATCCAGGTCATCCTAGTCATCCTAGCAATCCCCACCATCCTAGTCATCCCAGTCATCCTAGGCATCACGAACATCCCAGTCATTTTAGCCACTCACCAAGTAACTCTAGTCATCTCAGATATTCCAGTCATCCCAATCACCCTAGTCATCCAGGTCATCCTAGCAATCCTAGTCATTCCAGTCATCCTAGGCATCCCAAACATCCCAGTCATTTTAGTCACTCACCAAGTAACTCTAGTTGTCTTAGATATTCCAGTCATCCCAGTCACCCTAGTCATCCAGGTCATCCTAGCAATCCTAATCATCCCAGTCATTCTAGGCATCCCAAACATCCCAGTCATTTTGGTCACTCTAGTCATCTTAGTTATTCCAGTCAAGTGAGTCACCCTAGTCATTCTAGTCATTCCAGACATCTCAGTTATCCCAGTCATCCATTTATTTTAGTCACTCACCCAGTCACTCTAGTCATCTTAGTTATTCCTGTCATCCGAGTCAGCCTAGTCATCCAGGTCATCCTAGTCATCCTAGGCATCCCAAACATCCCAGTCATTTTAGTCACTCACCCAGGCACTCTGCAAACAAACATTAATTGTCCCATGGTACACAGAAAACACAGCCTGTAGTCATCCCACTTACACAAATCATCTCAGTCATCTCAGTCATCCTGGTCAACCCAGTGATCCAACATCCACCTTAAATAAACAGCTTTGTTTCAAATAAACTAAGCTAGGATATGCTGTTGGGTTTTCTGATAAATGCTTTGACAAGTTCTTTTTTTTTTAAGACAGTTTAAATTAATAATTGTTATCAATAAATATTTTTCTTTAAGGAATGGACTATTTTGCGTCACAAGTTCTGAAGTCTTGATGAAGAAGAATAACATGTCAACCTGCTGGACAATGTAATACAGTCAGAAAACAGGATCAGGAAGAAAGGGCAGCTCTAAAAACAAGGTAAACAATTCTCTTTACAGGAATACATTATGTGCATATACCATGTGTGACATTACATTAACTCTATTTAAAGCCACCAATCTGTCAGTTGTTCAAACGATTGCAGTCTTGAATTCAAAATAACTTGTTCATTTGATTTTATTTTGTTATTTTGTGGCTGCCTTGGTTTTTTTTCTTTGATGGCTATAGCCTGTAGAGCAGGTATATTTGGCAGGGTGGCGGACACAGAGATTTGTTCATGGTTGGTGAGTGTGTACGATTTTTATTCACTTGTTGTGAAGAATCGCAAACGAATGAGTGAGTGCAGCGAACAAGTGAGTTTACGATTCCTCACAACTCATGAATAAAAATTGTATAAGAGAACCAACCATGAAGTTTTTTGTTTATTTCATAAGTATGGAGATTTCTCTCAAACAATTATGACAAATTAAAAGCGATTAGATGATGAAATGAGTTTTATTCACTTAAATGCTTAGTTTCCAAATTGAACATCTTTTCAAACCTTTTAGACGATGAAATGAGTCTTACGCACTTAAAAGCGTATAAAAGCTTTAACATTTTGTCTTTTAAAAATTTCAGCTAAAAGAAAAAATGAAAGTCATAAAAGCTAGTTGAAAGCTTATATAATGAACGGTGATTCATTTCACATAACACGCATTACCTTCTACGACTGCAGAAGGAGTAGAATAATCACATAAAGGTTGAAGGAGGTTTAGGTCACATTTCAAGCATAGGTTTTCATTTCAGTAGCTTTACTGGTTCATTGTAAATCATTGTGATGAGTGGTGGGGCCTCTTGTATGATTACCTCCTCATGCTTTCCTTGCTAATTTAAGTTCCCTACCACCACTTTTCGGATCATCATATGTTTCTGGAAAACTCCCGACCTACCTCTCCCCTAAGCCAACGTTAACACTTACTTCTCACTTAGGGCAAAAAGCTGGCTTAAGGGAGGGGTAGGTGGGCAGTTTCCCAGAAGCGTATAATGATCCCACTTTTCTAGGCACTAGTTTCCCTTCTCATCCACTAGCAGGGCTGTCACTAAGTCTTTAAGTTTCTGGATCTACATAGTTAGTCAGCGGGAAATTGAGCAGCTAGGAATTTTTTTGGTTTCATTTTCCTTTTGTTTCCTATAAAAATAGCGTGAGGTCATGCTCATGGGCTCAGTGAACATATTGATAAAAGGGGTTTGACTGTTATGGTTCTAAGAGAATATATGAATTGATAAACAGAATAATAACTATTGTAATGTTTATGATTGTAACTTGACTTACATGCTGATGTATGCTCATGTTTTTCTTATCCAGATCAGATGCATTACACTGTATGCCACAAACAGACAGGATCAAGTCTTCAACATTAAGGCTTTACAGGTTATCTTAAGTACCGTATTACTTTGTAATCCAGCTCTTGAGTGAACCAGATAAACAAAATGTGGCTTGCTTGTTCAAAAGACAATTATTATTAATCTTATCCAGGACACAAAATTAAAAATGCATTTAAATGCACTTTAAAGTAGTTAACAGTAAAGTGCATCTTTAAGGGATTGGTTGGTTTGCACACACTGAGTAGTTTGCTACAAAATTCACATGATGCAAGTCATGTGGAGATTTCTTTGCACAGGGATTTTTATGCTACGACGTTTCTTAATACAATTCTTTCTACTGTAGAAATTAGTTATAATAAGTAAAAAATACAGGGCAAAAGTATTGACAGCTGATTTCCGTATAAAGTTGAGTGCAAAATTTCTTTAGTTGCTGTTGTGCAGAAGAGTTGGTTTTGATTTTGAACAGAATCAGGAACATTTCAAAGAATTGAAGTTAATTGATAAACATGAGTTGAATCAATGTTTATTTTCAAAGCATCCGGTNAGGCGAAACGAAGAGTGGAGGCCAAGTATATATTCAAGGTTATACTATTTAATTGTTAAAGGAGATTACATGAGCAAGGCCTAAGGTCAACTGAACTATAGAACAATCATATCAGGATATATATGTCGAGCACGGTTACTAAGTAGGAGGTTTAAGGGCTAATCCCACAGTTATTTTTTCCTGTGACGTACATGTGGTTGAATGTGGACAAGCGGGTTACCCCACTTAAGCGGGTTAACCTCACTTACCTGGGGTTTACACCTCATTACGGACATTTTTCTATGTCCCTGGAGAAAGCCCTTACAATTTCTCTCTACCTTCTCCTTTCCTCAAGGGAAGTTTCATTGGAGAGACATCTGCGCCTTAATGACAGAAATTCCATCGCAATGACATAAAATTTGTGCTAAATCTGGTCAGGAGTTCTGATTGGGTGACATATTAATTGCATTGTTTTAGCTTTTTGTTTACAAAGGACAGAAAAGACAAAACAAAACGCACAAAGAGTGTTTTTGCCGCTCATTCACTGGAGAACTAACAACGTAACCACAATAGACCAGGAGGAACACAAACTCAAGCAAATTTGTAGTTGGAACCCCATGACTACTAGATTACATTATGTAAACATTGATTTGCATCGTCAGTGTGGAATTTTTTTCATTAAGGAGTAGACATCTCTCCTGCGAAACGTCCCTACTAGCTGCGAGGAGTGAGAAGAGACAGCTGTATTCGCAGGCTATAGTCATCCCACTTATCTCATTGACTCCCAGTCATTTTATTCACCCTAGTTACTCTAGTCAGCCCAGTCACCCCAGTCACCCTAGTCTTCTTAGTCATACCAGTCATCTCAAACATTCCACCATCCAAATCATCCCTAGTCATCCTAGTCCTCCTAGTCACCATAGTCATGCCAGACACCCTAGTGATCCTGGTGATCCAAGTTATCCCAATCATCACAGTCACCCTTATCATCCCAGTCATCTCAATCATCTCCATCACCCTGCCATCCAATCCCAGTCACACAATTCATCCCAGTCATCCTAGCAAGGCTTGATGTTGCGACCTGTGGGGTTACCAGTGCTACCAACTTTTACTCAGTGGCGACTAATTTTCATGTCTAGTCGCCAACCTGGCCCCCAAGATAGGTGACTTTCTTCTTTGGGAAAACGTACACCAATGATAGTTTGTTATCCTTTACAAAACTAGCGGATAGCTAACGGTTTTTCTCACTCTCTAACGTTTTGCCCAAACGTTCTAACGGATTGTCTAAACGTTTTAACGATTTGTCTAAGTGCTTTAATGATTTCTTCCAACACTCTAACGGATTGTTCTTATGATCTAAGAGTTAGTCCGTTGAACATTTGACTTTTACTTGAAAGAGGATTGTGAAAAACACAAGGTAGAACGGACATTAAAACACGCAAAAACCATGGAAAGGAACTCTGCAATGTGTGAATGCATTTTTCACCAACTTGCTGTCAGAAATGCGAACGTCAACGTAGTAAAATGATCTATTGCCAGCATAATTCGATATTCCTTAGGCCAAAAAAATTTATAGTATTCATTATTAAATTTTGACCGGCCAGAATCAGGGTTTGTGCGGGCTAAAAAATATTTGGCCGGTCATCATGACTGGCAAACTGCTGTCCATTTTTGTCAGCCCTGCTATTCATCCAGGTCATCCTAGTCATCCCAGTCATTCTAGGGATTCCAAACATCCCAGTCATTTTAGTCACTCGTGAACCCAGTCACTCTAGTCATCTTAGTTATTCCAGTCAAGTGAGTCACCCTAGTCATCCTAGTCATTTCAGTTATCCCAGTCATCCCAGTCATCCCAGTCATCCAGGTCATCCTAGTCATCCTAGCAATCCCCACCATCCTAGTCATCCCAGTCATCCTAGGCATCACGAACATCCCAGTCATTTTAGCCACTCACCAAGTAACTCTAGTCATCTCAGATATTCCAGTCATCCCAATCACCCTAGTCATCCAGGTCATCCTAGCAATCCTAGTCATTCCAGTCATCCTAGGCATCCCAAACATCCCAGTCATTTTAGTCACTCACCAAGTAACTCTAGTTGTCTTAGATATTCCAGTCATCCCAGTCACCCTAGTCATCCAGGTCATCCTAGCAATCCTAATCATCCCAGTCATTCTAGGCATCCCAAACATCCCAGTCATTTTGGTCACTCTAGTCATCTTAGTTATTCCAGTCAAGTGAGTCACCCTAGTCATTCTAGTCATTCCAGACATCTCAGTTATCCCAGTCATCCATTTATTTTAGTCACTCACCCAGTCACTCTAGTCATCTTAGTTATTCCTGTCATCCGAGTCAGCCTAGTCATCCAGGTCATCCTAGTCATCCTAGGCATCCCAAACATCCCAGTCATTTTAGTCACTCACCCAGGCACTCTGCAAACAAACATTAATTGTCCCATGGTACACAGAAAACACAGCCTGTAGTCATCCCACTTACACAAATCATCTCAGTCATCTCAGTCATCCTGGTCAACCCAGTGATCCAACATCCACCTTAAATAAACAGCTTTGTTTCAAATAAACTAAGCTAGGATATGCTGTTGGGTTTTCTGATAAATGCTTTGACAAGTTCTTTTTTTTTTAAGACAGTTTAAATTAATAATTGTTATCAATAAATATTTTTCTTTAAGGAATGGACTATTTTGCGTCACAAGTTCTGAAGTCTTGATGAAGAAGAATAACATGTCAACCTGCTGGACAATGTAATACAGTCAGAAAACAGGATCAGGAAGAAAGGGCAGCTCTAAAAACAAGGTAAACAATTCTCTTTACAGGAATACATTATGTGCATATACCATGTGTGACATTACATTAACTCTATTTAAAGCCACCAATCTGTCAGTTGTTCAAACGATTGCAGTCTTGAATTCAAAATAACTTGTTCATTTGATTTTATTTTGTTATTTTGTGGCTGCCTTGGTTTTTTTTCTTTGATGGCTATAGCCTGTAGAGCAGGTATATTTGGCAGGGTGGCGGACACAGAGATTTGTTCATGGTTGGTGAGTGTGTACGATTTTTATTCACTTGTTGTGAAGAATCGCAAACGAATGAGTGAGTGCAGCGAACAAGTGAGTTTACGATTCCTCACAACTCATGAATAAAAATTGTATAAGAGAACCAACCATGAAGTTTTTTGTTTATTTCATAAGTATGGAGATTTCTCTCAAACAATTATGACAAATTAAAAGCGATTAGATGATGAAATGAGTTTTATTCACTTAAATGCTTAGTTTCCAAATTGAACATCTTTTCAAACCTTTTAGACGATGAAATGAGTCTTACGCACTTAAAAGCGTATAAAAGCTTTAACATTTTGTCTTTTAAAAATTTCAGCTAAAAGAAAAAATGAAAGTCATAAAAGCTAGTTGAAAGCTTATATAATGAACGGTGATTCATTTCACATAACACGCATTACCTTCTACGACTGCAGAAGGAGTAGAATAATCACATAAAGGTTGAAGGAGGTTTAGGTCACATTTCAAGCATAGGTTTTCATTTCAGTAGCTTTACTGGTTCATTGTAAATCATTGTGATGAGTGGTGGGGCCTCTTGTATGATTACCTCCTCATGCTTTCCTTGCTAATTTAAGTTCCCTACCACCACTTTTCGGATCATCATATGTTTCTGGAAAACTCCCGACCTACCTCTCCCCTAAGCCAACGTTAACACTTACTTCTCACTTAGGGCAAAAAGCTGGCTTAAGGGAGGGGTAGGTGGGCAGTTTCCCAGAAGCGTATAATGATCCCACTTTTCTAGGCACTAGTTTCCCTTCTCATCCACTAGCAGGGCTGTCACTAAGTCTTTAAGTTTCTGGATCTACATAGTTAGTCAGCGGGAAATTGAGCAGCTAGGAATTTTTTTGGTTTCATTTTCCTTTTGTTTCCTATAAAAATAGCGTGAGGTCATGCTCATGGGCTCAGTGAACATATTGATAAAAGGGGTTTGACTGTTATGGTTCTAAGAGAATATATGAATTGATAAACAGAATAATAACTATTGTAATGTTTATGATTGTAACTTGACTTACATGCTGATGTATGCTCATGTTTTTCTTATCCAGATCAGATGCATTACACTGTATGCCACAAACAGACAGGATCAAGTCTTCAACATTAAGGCTTTACAGGTTATCTTAAGTACCGTATTACTTTGTAATCCAGCTCTTGAGTGAACCAGATAAACAAAATGTGGCTTGCTTGTTCAAAAGACAATTATTATTAATCTTATCCAGGACACAAAATTAAAAATGCATTTAAATGCACTTTAAAGTAGTTAACAGTAAAGTGCATCTTTAAGGGATTGGTTGGTTTGCACACACTGAGTAGTTTGCTACAAAATTCACATGATGCAAGTCATGTGGAGATTTCTTTGCACAGGGATTTTTATGCTACGACGTTTCTTAATACAATTCTTTCTACTGTAGAAATTAGTTATAATAAGTAAAAAATACAGGGCAAAAGTATTGACAGCTGATTTCCGTATAAAGTTGAGTGCAAAATTTCTTTAGTTGCTGTTGTGCAGAAGAGTTGGTTTTGATTTTGAACAGAATCAGGAACATTTCAAAGAATTGAAGTTAATTGATAAACATGAGTTGAATCAATGTTTATTTTCAAAGCATCCGGTGGCTGAGTGTAGTTGGAGAGATTCACTTGACCCTAAATATAACCTTTTCGGTCTGTATTTGAAGCTCAGAAGGCAATCCAAATCACCGCTACACAAAATAAAGGAAAACTGTCCAAAACACTTTTAAGTGTTCATACCACTTGAAAATTAATTTGAGAGTTTCAATGAATCACTGAAGCAAGGTACATGTAGCAGTTTCACATTGATTTTCGGACTGGATTCTGGAATTATCACAGCCTTCATCTCATTCAAAGAAAATGCCTATAAAATTCAATTTTATAATCCTGTTGTGCAAAGAACCACTCAGTTTAAAAAATTTGGCTTGATAATTAATCATGCCAAATAGATTTTTGATGTTACTCCTGGATAAGTATTAGCTTGCTTTTGATCAGTTTTGCCACAGCTACATGTATGTTGTAGTTATATGCTAAGTTCTGCTATAGTTTAGTAAAAAACAGTTTTACATCATTTTCATGTGCCAATTTTTGCAACTACAAAATCATTGCAAAAATTTAGAGCTACCACATTGTCAATGACCCAATAATAATATTGAAAACTTTAATTAAAGCTCATAATCATTGTGTCAACAAACATGTAAAAAGGTGAAAGAAAACAAGGGAAAGGTTGGCTTAAAAGGTCAAAACAAGCTTTTAATTTTTTCAGCTTAAAGATAAAATTGCAATGTGCTCCAAGCTTACGTTAATGTGCATTGAAGTTTCATAATTATCATTCAGCCAAGTCAATTTCTGGTTCAAAGAACCTAATAGATGTATGTATTCTACAGTTGCACTCAGAAAGTTTAAGAAAAAGGTTCACAACAGAAAACGATTAATTAATTTCATCAGAGTGTTGCTGAAAAGAAAATCTGCAAATCAAAATGGCAGCCTTAACTCAACAACCTAAACAAATGGTTGAACTTAGCGCTTTATCAAAAACGACTTTGTTAAAATATTAAAAAGGGCTGATCACTAAAATCTTATAATTTCCAAATTTTGCAAAATCTGAAATAATTTGATAACCATAAAAGAGCTCGAATTTTTGTTGGCACTGTGGTTAGATCTTTGTTCAAAGTTTTCATGATTTTCACATGGAAGATGGAGAGATGTAAAACTGACTGTGGGCTAGATCAGACATGCAATCTACATTGTGGCTTCCGCAGTGAGCAGCACTAACTGACTGACTTGTTAACTGCCTGACTGACTAATATACTGACTGACTGATTGACTGATGACTTGCTCACTGACTGGCAGGCTGACTGACTGGTTGACTGACAAACTGACTGACAGGCTGACTGACTGGTTGACTGACAGACTGGCTGACTGGCAGACTGACTGACTGAAATGTCAATATGTCCACTGTGTTAAATCGATATTTTTCAGTCTGGGAAGGCTTGTTTTCTAACTGGATGATTGGGAAACATTATTTCAAAGCCCAGTTTGCTCAAAAACAAGCAAAGAGGAAAATTCCATCTTTTGACCAAAATCTTGGTTTAATCCCTTCGGAAAAATCTAGTCTGGTAACTCTGTAAATTCGATATTTTTTGTACTTTAGGAGGGCTTGCTTTCTAACTGGATGATCATCGAACATTATTTCAAAGTTCATTTTGTGGAAAACAAATAAAGGGGAAATTTGCAACTTTTGACGAAAATCATAGGTTTCCCTTTGGAAAAATCTCAATATGGCGACTCGTAAAATCCATATTTTTTGGTCTACAAAGGCTTGTTTTCTTACTGGATGGTGAGCAAACGTTAAAGGAAAATTCCATTTTTTGACCTAAATCATGGGTTAACCCCTTTGAAAAAATTACAGTATGATGGCTGTATAAAATCCATATTTTGATAGTGTAGGAGGACCTATTTTTTAATGAGATGATCATCAGAGATTATTATTTATTATTATTTAGGCTATTTTGTCTAAAAACAAGCAAATATGAAATTTCCAATCTTCGACCAAAATCATGGGTTAACCCCTTTGAAAAAATCTCAATATGGCCATTGTTTAGAATCAATATTAGTATAGTCTAGGAAGGCCTGTTTTCTACTTGGATGATCATCAAACATAATTTCAAGGCTCATTTGTCCAAAATCGAACTGAGATAAAATTTTTCTAGTTTTTGAACAAAATCATAGGTTAACCCTGTGAAACAATCCAAATATGTCCACTGTGTAAAATCGATATTTTTTTTTCGTCTAAGAAGGCTTTTTCCTTACTGGATGATCAGCAAACATTATTTCAAGGCCCAGCTTGTTCAAAAACAATCAAAGAGGAAATTCCAATTTTTGACCAAAATCATGGTATAATCTCTTAAAAAAAATCCAGTATGGCGACTATGTGAAATCCATATTTTTATAGTCCAGGGGGGCTTGTTTTCGTAACTAGTTGGTCAATTTAGCTCGTTACTTGTTGACTGCATGACCTATTGACATACTACCTTCTTAACTGGGATATCGACGTGTTGACTGAATATCTTAGTGAGTTATTGACTTTGACTTTATTTACTGCATGTAACTGAATGAACGACTTGTCTTGACTGTATGGCTCTTGGTGGATTGCATGACTGTGCTGGTTTATTTCTTGTTTTGTTTACTGTGAACTTTTTGATGAATCCCAAATCTGCCTTGCATTGCGCAAACTGCAAGGGGATTGGGTACTAGCTTTTGGCCCCATGAATTATGGGATCGTTTGAGTAACAATCCATAAGTTTTGAAGATGGAAGGGTGGTTAGAATAGGGAAACGGCCTTTTAGGGTTTTGGTTTGGCATGCGAGAAATCTCTTTACTTTTATGAACGGACAGTGAGAAGAAGCAAGGAGAATTAGCATTTTCATCACTTGGGGAGTACAAAAAGTTCACAGTATCAAGACAAAAGATCTTGGATGACGCTTTGTGTAATTTCAGACTGACTTTATCAATGATTGATATATATAGCAAAATACGCCACAGATGTGTGTGTGTGTGTGTGTGTGTGTGTGTTATGAATTCTTTTGATTTGCAGTTTACTGCAAAATCGTAGTCTTATTTGCAGTTGCCCTTGAGATCGTCACGTAAGGCGTTTGTATCTGCGTGACGACCCCATTTTATTTGATACGAATAAGTCAGTCAAGATATTTTTTTTGTCGATTTCGTTTCTTTAAAACACTCGTTTGTGGCGTACTTTGAGTAGAAATGCAAACTGCTTGATAAAGGTGAGTCTGATTTTTACCACAAAGATGAAGTAAGAGTTTATCAAAAGCAGAACTTAGCTCTCTCTTGATTTAAACCAGCTAGTACTTTAAGCTCAAAATACGAGTGTTGGTGCGAGTTTGAGAAAGACCTTAAACTGTTGCCGCTCAGCAACAATGAAAGAATTTGCGTTGGCGAGAGTTTTCCTAACAGAGTTGCCAAGCCCTTTTACTCGCGCGAGTGTTTTTATTTTTTGCGAATGAATGTTTTTTCCAAATTTGCATCGACACTTGAACTTTGTTGTTGAAGTACTTATGGTTTTGTCAATCGCAAAGGCTTGGACACAGTGAAGCATTATGCGCAGTGAATTTACGTCGTTTTTTTAGCGCTGAGATTGTTGTGTGCGATGTGTAAAGAAAAGCAATTCGTTAGATTCGATTTATCTTTTACAACATTGTATGCAACAATCCCTTGGTTGGAAAACGGTGTAATTTAAAGATTAATTTAAACTAGCGACTTAAACGCAAGCAGAACCGGTACAACTGAGTCTAGTGGGATCGTCAATAACAAAAGCATAAGCAGAAACATGGGAAGAAGGAACACACTCATTCTTTTCTTGATCATTACTAATTCACACAATTAAAGAGCAAACACAAGAAGAATAAAACGAACCCGTTTGATCTTCTTGTTCTTGTGCTTTAAATGCGTTAATTACTGGTGAGGATAGAAAGAATGAGTGCGTACTTTCTCCTGTGTTTGTGTTTATTCTTGTGCTTTTACGTCCGCACTTAACTTGTGCTTGTGTTTATCTCACTGGTGTAAACCAATCTTTACTGCCCGCAATGTTTTACTGTGTCCGAGCCTTTAGGGTCTTTATCTGGTTCACTCAAGTAGTTGGATTACAAAGTAAACAGCACCGGTACTGAAGATAATACTTTATTGAAGAAATAAAACTTGTTTCTGTTGTCCATTTTTTCACAATAAAAAAATTTTAAAAAAAAAGTAATCTAGCCTCCCTCGCCCCTGCCGGACTGCTTCCACTCTGCTCCAAGTCGCTGTTCATTCTTCTGTCCTCATTTAATATTCCAACTTTAAAATCCTGGTCTGTTTTACCTGATCCCTTCATTCAAGCTGGGGGCAGTTGGACACTTAGAAAATTCAGCCGTTTGTTCCCAGGTGGGGTGGGCAGCGTGAAGGAAAGTGAGAGTTTGCTCCTCATGCCCTCAGGGTCTCATTCATTTACGTCACAATACCACACCGGCCAAAAATAATTCTCAGCGAAAAATATAATTTGTTTTAGTTGAAGACGCGTATCTACAAAGTCAATATGACGTGAAAATATCCAGAGACTCGGACAAGAAAAAAGGAAGTGCTACAGAGTCAAACTCACTTTTCAGCGAGTCTCCGTTAGAAACGAAGGCAGAGAATTGAACAAAGAATCGCGCTGGTCTGACTGACCTTCATTTCACAAACTTCACCAAAGAGCAGAAGTCAATAATAATCTCTCCTCTGCGAAGCAACTGATGCTGGAGTTCTCCCGCCCTATTTTAATGTTTAGTGTTTAATATTTAGGTCACAATGAAATGGAATTTGCTGCCGAAAATAAGATTTTATTCTAGCGCCGTTTATTATCATTTAACCAAAAATGCCGAAGTGCCGCGATTAAGTTTTGGTCTTATGTTTCAAATTTGCCTGCCCTATTATGAATTAGGATGCCGTTATTTAAAATCAGTGCCGAATAGATTTCGCCTTCAAATTTCGCCAAAGGGATTAGACCTAGAGCGACTTTGTAAATAAATATTTCATTTAAGTTAAATTTTGGATCCTTTTACTTCCAATGAAAATAACGGACAAATTTTCTAATTTCGAAACGAAAAAGGAAATTAGCGGAAATATATATATATATTTTTATCCTGTAAAGTAAAATTAAATATTAGCTGGAAAAAATTAGAATTGAATTTAAGTCTTAATTTATGCAGCTGGCCGCGATGTTTATCCGCATAATAATGAAAATTTGCCGGAATAATAATTTGGGCCAATTTCCCTAGAGATGTTTCAGCTGTCGTGACCGGAATGGATACTTTACATCAGGTTTCCCACAAAAGACTGGAACTAGCCAAATGCGTCGTTTAAATGAACAATAAACTACAAGAGTCTTCCAGTCCTTTAAGGGAAAGCCGATTATAATGTATCAATTGAAGTCACTGCCGAGAAATTAGCTGAAAATTTAAAGAAGACATAAAGCGAAATCTGTGCTTATGAAAAAAGTTGTTTATATATTTATGCCTACAACTGAACCTAAAGCATGAAGGTCAAATTAACTTGATTTATCACACAAGCCAAGGAAATCTATTCTATGTCCCTTTTAAAAAAGGACATAGAAGCGACTTCTACGGCAGTCTGATTAATCAAGTTAATTTAATCGTAATAATTTGATCCTAAATTAATACGGTTTAGTTATTTAGGTTTCCGAAGGCTTAAGTAATATCAAAGAGAACTTAGTCTTTTCAAAACATCAACAGCCTTGTTTGTTTGCCTATTGTTTCCAGCTGACACAGAAACAACAGACAAACAAACAACAGATGTTGATGTAATATAACCTTAGTTTTGATCATTTTTAGATAATTGCGGTTGGAAATATGAGAATGAAATGATAATTAAGATAATAATTGAATCCTAAATTAAAATGGTTTAGTTATCTTGCTTTCCGAAGGTTTAAATAATATCAAAGTGAAGTTAGTCTTTAAAACATCAACAGCCACGTTTGTTTGACTGTTGTTTCCAGTTCACACAAAAACAACAGACAAAAAAACAACAGATGTTGATGTAATAAGACCTTAGTTTTGATCATTTTTAGATAATTCAGGCAGGAAATATGTGAATGAAATGATAATTAAAATAATAAATAATTGATTTGAATATGATTTTTATCCTATGTGATGTTTTGAACGGTTATTTACTATTAGGCCTAAGCAAATTTGAGATAGATATGAAATTTTAAGGTTTAGAAGAGAACTCCATTACCAGTTGCCCCCCATTAGAGAGATTTTTATGACTATTAGCTCAATTTGATGTCATTTGTAAAAATCCACCCACGCCACACTAGTGAGATTCAGTGTCCAGTCCTCTGTCCTCGAATCCTCCATCGACTCACTTACTTCGTTAGTCTGCGCAATGTTAGCACCCCCGTTTTTCATCCTACCGCAGTGGAACATTCCCAGACATATTGTTTGCAGGCAAGCGCCTTATGTTTTTTTATTTGGAAAAAGGTGTGGGTAGTATTATGACAAAATGAATGAAGCCCCAAGAACATAAGAAGCAAACTCTCACCTTCCTCCACACTGTCCTCCCCACTTGGGAACAAACGGCCAAATCTTCCAAGTGCCCAACTGCCCCCAGCATGAATTACAGGATCAGATAAAGTTTCCCAGGATTTCTCAGTTGGAACATCTCAGAGGACGTCAGAATTCACACCTTCTCAGAGGCAGAGCTTCCACAGTCCAGCAGGGACGAGGTTGGCTAGATTTAAACATGACCTTGCCCAAGTGATGGGCTCCTAATCTTGTGCGTGTGCCACCTGAGGTCTGAAATTAAATAAGAACTTAAAAAAAGAATGAAAAGCTAACGGCCTAAGAAAACAACCGATAATTCTTGACGACACCACTGGTTTCCCCAAGAAATGACCCAGAAAAAAAGAATAAGTGAAGAAATTCGATACTAATGATGTGTCACTACCCAGATCTGGATAGTGCTTCTGGTTTTGTAAAGTCACAGGGAATATGTGCTTCAACCAATCACAAGCCCTACCTAGGTCTGAGTAGTGACATGTCATCAGTATGGAACTTCTTTACCCATTCTTCATTCCAGTTCATTTCAAAGGGAAACCAGTGGTAGCATCATGAAATCTCAGCTGTTTTCAAAGCCTTAGCTAATGTAAGCCTAACAACAAATATCATTAATTAACATTAAAGCAAGAGTTACTAATGCAAGCTCATCAGCGTATTAAACAAAACTAGATATTTCTTGGTACTACAAACGTCTCCGTAATGTACCTATACCTATGTAGTCAGTCAACTAATGCTCTGTTTATATGAGTAAAAACTGGAAATAAAAAGAATGCCACGGAGTCAATTCCTAAAACTATGGAAAATAATATAATAAAAAAAATACAGAGAGTGAATGCAGCACCAAGAAAATTAATTATTAAAAAAGAATATAAATGTAATCAAAAGTCTCCAGTCTGCTTTGTTCTCAAAATTTGATAATAATAAAAGAAGTTTCAGTTGTGAAATTATCAGCAATTTGGAACCAACATTTTTCTGCAGGTTGCCTAGAAAAAAGCACAAGCAGACTAGAGACATCATGAACATGTAAACTAATGAAAAATCTACTTTGTGTTGTAATACTTAAGATCCTACTATTGGGCCTATTTTTTTTACCAGCCTCACTGTTTCTTAAGAGAATCTCCTGTTGCTTTGGAGTACTTTTTTAAAATTAATCTAAATTAATCTTATTTGTGCATCGATGGGACAGGTCTAAATTTGAAGTCCCAACAGAGACCAAAATCAATCATCAACTTATTACCAATCAAACAAAAATAAAACTATTCCCTCTTGATACTTACATACATATTCCTTACTAGAGGATCAGTAAGGAGAATTTGGCAATTGGTATTGGGACTTCAATGATCAAGGTCACTGTGGTTATAAAATAATGCTTTCCTATTCCTATCCAAATTGTGCTTTGTGCAAAATTTAGATGCAATTGCACCTGTAGCTTTGTGACCACGCAAAGTTAGAGATGCCTTTGGCTGAAAAAAAAACTTATATTTTCCCTCAACGGGAAATCATCAAAAGTTTTGTGGTATATGGTCTATTCATTTTACCCTTATAAATTTTAGCTCATAAGCTGTATTGCTACTTTTATGTCTGGAATTTAACGATGTATGCCTATCCAGTTAACTTCTTTCTCTCAACCCGTATAGACCCTGAGTTAATGTTAGTTAGGAGATTTAAAGGTAAAATTTTGCTAATGAGCTTGCTTAATTGTAGAGTGTTAATTTTAGAAATAAGTTATAACTAATACTGTATCAGCGAAATCCTGATTCTCCAAACCTCTTGATAATTCGAACCAAAACTTGTTTTCCTATCCCTGAAGTCACTGTCATTTTATATATTTCCCCTTGAGCTTTCTCAACAAGAATGGCACGAAAGCGCAAAGCCCAAAATGAAGCTTAGTGTCTCTGTAATTCTTTGAACTCCAGTTTTTTAAAATCTTCAATTTTACAAGAGGTTCAAAAAATCATTAGTTCCACTCTGTTAATATAGCCCAGGAAGCGCAACAATTCCTAAGAAAAAGTAGAGTTGGGATAGAAGGTGGATCTGGGGAAACAACTATGGTGTGTGGCTTCTACTTTGACAAAAGGAATAACATTTAAGTAAAGCTAAATATTCCTGCCTGTATGATCTATTTTTGCTGTGATCTGGTTGTGACGCTTCCTATGCCTTAAAGATACAGGCAACATTGTGCTGTCAAGTGATCTTAGAAACTGAAAGTCAGTGAATAGCCAATGAAATTAAAGTCCCAGACAATAAATTATTACGAGAACACATAGTCCACCCCCACCTTTACTGGCAGCAAAATGTTAACAACTGTATAAGATGTAAAACCTCTATTAAGCCCCACCCACCCCACCCCCATACTATTTCTTAAAGACTAATTTTGTAACCTGATCCTCTTAGTCATGACATCCTTCACAACTTACCTGAAACGCCATTCCTCTTGCAGAAAATGCAGGAAATGATTTCCATCAAACCAATGTAAGATTGCAGGTGGGATCAAAAATAACACTTTTCCCCAACGTTTTTTCCTTAATATTGAGTTAATAAGAATCCTTTCTTCATCCCCCTAATCCCCCTACCCCCCCCCCCACCCCACCCAAACCACCACCACCTTAAAATCTTTTAGCCCTCTTTATAAGGCAGGTGGGGGCTTAATTGAGCTTTTATAGTTTTATGTACAAAATAATCTATAAAATTAATATCCACACCCACCCCACTACTGGCACTATATCATAACCTCATGATCGCTATTGTTAATTTTTAACAAGATTTCCTTTGAGCAGTGAAGTACTAGGCCCAAGGGTAGTTAACTTCAAAAAATTTTGGTGTAGGGATGTGCCAGCAAGTGCACCCTGAAACCCCTAACCCATACCAGACTTAATAATAGGACTTAAGCGTTCAGCTCAGTTTTGCTTCAACCCTAGAGTATACTAGACCAAATTGGTCTAAAAGGTAATTTTTGAA
>CALNXI010000731.1:32797-46240 GCA_942486025.1 Porites evermanni
GTCTAATTGCTGCTGAATGGGGGTTGTGGAACAACAGCTGGGTGAAAAACCTCCCCGTACGTCCACTTGCTCCTAGGAGGAAAACCCCCGGGCCAGCTGTACCCCGCATTCAATGACCTCCCGGGCTGGGTCAGAAATATTCTTAAACCAAGTACCTGCTTTAAGGTAAGGTACTGGCTGTACCTGTTAGCATTAATAATTATGATTCTATAAATACTAAACCAGGTATTCATTGTAAGTCGACTTTGATGGTGCCATCGTCTAGTCATACCAGCCTCTTCACTCTTGGCTTTTGAACTCCTGCATTCACCTACTGATGAGTTGTGGACCATGCAGTAACGCCAAATCGGTTGTTCTTCTGTACCTAAGGAAAAAAGAATTCATTTTCACTCAATTGGAAACTTCTTTGTGACTCAAATGATGCCTTTTGGCTTGTAGGTATTTGTAGGGACAGAGAAAAGCAAGGGATGTACCAATAGTATGATGTCTAAGATCTAGTCATTTAACCAATCTCACAAAATAAATGTAAATGACAACATTATAGCATCACATGTACATTCCTAAATAAGACTACAAGACTGACTGCAATGACAAGGATGTCTAAGATAACAAGGGTGACTAGAATAACTGGGGTGTCTAGGATGACTAAGATAACTGGAATGACCAGCAGGGTAACTGGCATGACTAAGATGACTAGGGTGACTAGGGCTACTTAAAAAAGCAGGCTAACTGGGTTGACTGTGATGATAATGATGACTAGAATGGCTGGGATGACTGGAATGCAGGTTTGGGTGACTGGATTGACTGGGATGACTAGGATTACTGTGATGACTAAGACAACAAGGATGACTGGGATGATTAGGATGACAACAGTGAATGGGTTTGGATGACTGGAATGAAGGTTTGGATGACTGGGATGACTAGGGTTACTGGGATGACTAAGATGACAAGGTTGACTGGGATGACTGGAGTGACTGAGATCTGACAACAGTGAAGAGGTTAACTGTGACGATAAGGATGACTAGAATGGCTGGGATGACTGGGATGCAGGTTTGGTTGACTAGAATTACTGGGATGACTAGGATTACTGGGATCATTAAGACTACAAAATTGACTGGGATGACGAGAATGGCAACAGTAAATGGATTGACTGTGATGATAAGGATTTAACTAGAATGGCTGGAATGATGGGGATAAATAGGATTACTAGGACAAAAAGGAATAAGAGTCCGGGTTGACTGGGGTGACAGGCATGCCTGGGATGGTTTGAATAACTGGAATGACTGGGATGACTAGGATTACTAGGATGACAAAGGTGACGAGGTTGACTGGGATGACTGGGCTGACAGGAATGACTGGAGTGACTGGAATAACTATTATTAATGGGATGGCTAGCATGACTGGGATAACAAGGATGACTAGGAACACTTGGGTGACTGTGTTGAATGGGATGAATAGGGTGACTAGGGTTGTTGGCATGACTGGGATGGTTTTGATGACTGAAATGACTGGGATGACCAGAATGGCTATGATGACTATGATATCTGGAATGACTAGGATTACTGGGTTGACTGGTATCACTAGCATGACTGGGGTGACTAGTATGACTAGGGTGACTGGGATGAGTGGGATTAGTGGGATGACTAGGGTGACTAGGGTGACTAGGATGACTAGGGTGACTTGGGTGACTAGGGTGACTGAGAAGCCTAGGATGACTGGGGTGACTTGGATTACTAGGATGCCTGGAATTACAGACAGAGATGTAAAACTGTCCAAGGTGTGAACCCAGGAGTGATTAAATAAGTAGGTTGAGCATGATCTTCCAGGTGATCCTGAATAGGACTGTTGTCGTTGAAATTGATCGACCTTTCGACAAACTGTGTGGCAGTTATCTCCAGAATCAAAGTTGGTTGTATTGCATCAGTTGGTAATATTAAAATCTGGTTATTGATCTGATTGGTAAATTAAGTCCCAGAAATATTGGTCGTCTGTTAGTTAAGCTGCACTAATGTTATTGGGATGAATAGACTGAACGGGATGACTAGGTGTCTAGAATGACTATGATGAAAAGAATAATTATTAGAATAACTGGGATGGTTAGGTTAAGTAGGAAAACTTGCATGACTAAGACAATTGGGGAGACTGGGATAAATAGGGTGATGAGACAACTGAGATGACTGGGGTGCCTAGGATTATGAGATAACTGAGATGACTGGGGTGACTAGGATGATGAGATAACTGAGATGACTGGGGTGACTAGGATGGCCAGGGTAATGAGTTAACTGGGTGACTAGGATGACTAGGAAGGAAGGAAGGAGTCATGGAGGAGAGGACAAGAGACATGCCCCCTTTAAAAGATATATTAACATGTGAATAGTAAGCTTGGGTGTCAGCATACAAAGGCGTTTCTGGCAGCATCTCTCAGTCCGTTTTGAGCTCACTGTGCCCATGCAACCCATGTTGTGAATAAGGTGATGTGTTGTGTGAAGCTTGACCACACTACTGGGGTCTACGTTCCCTAGTCTTTTCAAACAGTGGTGTACATAGGTTCTTTTAGGTCCCACAAGAACCAGATATGTTAAGTGCTGTGAGATGGGGCGTACGGTTTTTTGTCCTTATCCGCGAAGACTATAGAAAGTCTATGTGTAACCATTTGCAGATGTCATTACAAAGGCAGCACTTTCTTCTCAGTTATTTAAAGACCCTGAGTGTCGGTCAGGCTGGGGTTCAAATCTGTGACCTTCCACTCAGCAGACCTGCGTTCTCCCAACCTAACTAGCCAGGTGGCAGTTAGAGTGATGAGATAACTGAGATAACTGGGGTGACTAGGATGACTAGGGTGAAAAGATAACTGAGATGACTTGGGTGATGAGGATGACTAGTGGGGTTAGACTCTGGTTTTCGGCAAAAATTTGAGATTTTTCCATCTTTTCTTTTTTGGCAAAATCAGCTAGCAAAATGTGTCTGACGATATTCTAGAAAGGAAAAAAGCTTTTTTAGACTATAAAAAACAGAAAGTTAAAAAAGTCAAAAATTGAGATTTTTCCAAAGGGGTTAGTCCATGGTTTTGGTCAAAAATTTGAAAATTTTCCATCTTTTCTTTTTTGGCAAAATCAGCTAGCAAAATGTGTTTGACGATATTCTAGAAAGGAAAAAAGCTTTTTTAGACTATAAAAAACAGAAAGTTAAAAAAGTCAAAAATTGGGATTTTTCCAAAAGGGTGGGTCCATGCTTTTGGTCAAGAATTTGAAAATTTTCCATCTTTTTATTTTTGGCAAAATCAGCTAGCAAAATGTGTTTGACAATATTCTAGAGAGGAAAAAAGCTTTTTTAGACTATAAAAAACAGAAAGTTAAAAAAGTAAAAAATTGGGATTTTTCTGTCCATGGTTTTGGTCAAAAATTTCAAATTTTTCCATCTTTTTATTTTTGGCAAAATCAGAGAGGAAAATGTGTTTGACAATATTCTAGAAAGGAAAAAAGCTTTTTTAGACTATAAAAAACAGAAAGTTAAAAAAGTCAAAAATTGGGATTTTTCCAAAAGGGTGGGTCCATGTTTTTGGTCAAGAATTTGAAAATTTTCCATCTTTTTATTTTTTGGCAAAATCAGGTAGCAAAATGTGTTTGACAATATTCTAGAGAGGAAAAAAGCTTTTTTAGACTATAAAAAACAGAAAGTTAAAAAAGTAAAAAATTGGGATTTTTCTGTCCATGGTTTTGGTCAAAAATTTCAAATTTTTCCAGCTTTTTATTTTTGGCAAAATCAGAGAGGAAAATGTGTTTGACAATATTCTAGAAAGGAAAAAAGCTTTTTTAGACTATAAAAAACAGAAAGTTAAAAAAGTCAAAAATTGGGATTTTTCCAAAAGGGTGGGTCCATGTTTTTGGTCAAGAATTTGAAAATTTTCCATCTTTTTATTTTTTGGCAAAATCAGGTAGCAAAATGTGTTTGACAATATTCTAGAGAGGAAAAAAGCTTTTTTAGACTATAAAAAACAGAAAGTTAAAAAAGTAAAAAATTGGGATTTTTCTGTCCATGGTTTTGGTCAAAAATTTCAAATTTTTCCAGCTTTTTATTTTTGGCAAAATCAGAGAGGAAAATGTGTTTGACAATATTCTAGAAAGGAAAAAAGCTTTTTTAGACTATAAAAAACAGAAAGTTAAAAAAGTGAAAAATTGTGATTTTTCCAAAGGGGTGGGTCCATGGTTTTGGTCAAAAATTTCAAAATTTTTCCATGTTTTTATTTTTGGCAAAATCAGAGAGGAAAATGTGTTTGACGATATTCTAGAAAGGAAAAGAGGTGTTTTAGACTATAAAAAACAGAAAGTTAAAAAAGTCAAAAATGAGATTTTTCCAAAGGGGTTAGTCCATGGTTTTGGTCAAAAATTTGAAAATTTTCCATCTTTTTATTTTTGGCAAAATCAGAGAGGAAAATGTGTTTGACGATATTCTAGAAAGGAAAAAAGCTTTTTTAGACTATAAAAAACAGAAAGTTAAAAAAGTCAAAAATTGGGTTTTTTCCAAAGGGATGGGTCCATAGTTTTGGTCAAAAATTTGAAAATTTTCCATCTTTTTATTTTCGGCAAAATCAGAGAGGAAAATGTGTTTGACGATATTCTAGAAAGGAAAAAAGCTTTTTTAGACTATAAAAAACAGAAAGTTAAAAAAGTCAAAAATTGGGTTTTTTCCAAAGGGATGGGTCCATGCTTTTGGTCAAAAACTTAAACATTTTCCACCTTTTTATTTTTGGCAAAATCAGCTAGCAAAATGTGTTTGACGATATTCTAGAGAGGAAAAAAGCTTTTTTAGACTATAAAAAACAGAAAGTTAAAAAAGTCCAAAATTGTGATTTTTCCAAAGGGGTGGGTCCATGGTTTTTGGTCAAAAATTTGAAATTTTTCCATCTTTTTATTTTTGGCAAAATCAGCTAGCAAAATGTGTTTGATGATATTCTAGAAAGGAAAAAAGCATTTTTAGACTTTAAAAAACAGAAAGTTAAAAAAGTCAAAAATGAGATTTTTCCAAAGGGGTTAGTCCATGGTTTTGGTCAAAAATTTGAAAATTTTCTATCTTTTTATTTTTGGCAAAATCAGCTAGCAAAATGTGTTTGACAATATTCTAGAAAGGAAAAAAGCTTTTTTAGACTATAAAAAACAGAAAGTTAAAAAAGTCAAAAATTGGATTTTTTCCAAAGGGGTGGGTCCATGGTTTTGGTCAAAAATTTGAAAATTTTCCATCTTTTTATTTTTGGCAAAATCAGCTAGCAAAATGTGTTTGACGATATTCTAGAAAGGAAAAAAGCTTTTTTAGACTATAAAAAACAGAAAGTTAAAAAAGTCAAAAATTGTGATTTTTCCAAAGGGGTGGGTCCATGGTTTTGGTCAAAATTTTGAAAATTTTCCATCCTTTTATTTTTGGCAAAATCAGAGAGCAAAATGTGTTTGACGATATTCTAGAAAGGTAAAAAGCTTTTTTAGACTATAAAAAAACAGAAAGTTAAAAAAGTCCAAAATTAGGATTTTTCCAAAGGGGTTAGTCCATGCTTTTGGTCAAAAACTTAAACATTTTCCACCTTTTTATTTTTGGCAAAATCACAGAGGAAAATGTGTTTGACGATATTCTAGTCAGGAAAAAAGCTTTTTTAGACTATAAAAAAACAGAAAAATAAAAAAGTCAAAAATTGGGATTTTTCCAAAGGGGTGGGTCCATGGTTTTGGTCAAAAATTTGAAAATTTTCCATCTTTTTATTTTTGGCAAAATCAGCTAGCAAAATGTGTTTGACGATATTCTAGAAACGAAAAAAAGTTTTTTTAGACTACAAAAAACAGAAAGTTAAAAAAGTCAAAAATTGAGATTTTTCCAAAGGGGTTAGTCTGTGGTTTTGGTCAAAAATTTGAAATTTTTCCATGTTTTTATTTTTGGCAAAATCAGAGAGGAAAATGTGTTTGACGATATTCTAGAAAGGAAAAAAGCTTTTTAGACTATAAAAAAAAAAAAGTTAAAAAAGTCAAAAATTGAGATTTTTCCAAAGGGGTTAGTCCATGGTTTTGGTCAAAAATTTGAAAATTTTCCATCTTTTTATTTTTGGCAAAATCAGAGAGGAAAATGTGTTTGACAATATTCTAGAAAGGAAAAAAAACTTTTTTAGACTACAAAAAACAAAAAGTTAAAAAAGTCAAAAATTGAGATTTTTCTGAAAGG
The DNA here is from genome assembly GCA_942486025.1 of Porites evermanni. Lineage (NCBI taxonomy): Eukaryota > Metazoa > Cnidaria > Anthozoa > Scleractinia > Poritidae > Porites > Porites evermanni. The sequence goes on from CALNXI010000731.1 coordinate 38,999, forward strand.
GGTTAGTCCATGGTTTTGGTCAAAAATTTGAAATTTTTCCATGTTTTTATTATTGGTAAAATTAGCTAGCAAAAGGTGTTTGACGATATTGTAGAAAGAAAAAAAGCGTTTTTAGACTCTAAAATCAGAAAGTTAAAAAAGTCGAAGAATCATGATTTTTCAAAGGAGTTAGTCCATGGTTTAGTCAAAAATTTGGAATTTTTCTGTGTTTTTATTTTTGGCAAAATCAGCCAGCAAGTTAAAAAAGTCAAAGAATCAAACTTGTCTATCAGCACGTAGTTAGTAAAGCAATAATGGGGATGGATAGCATTTTAAATAACACAGCACCAGAATATCTGACTTCGCATTTTGTTCGTTGCTGTGAGTTAACTACAGTGTAGTTAACCTTAGAGAGAGAATGAATACATGCCAGCTTGCTGTTCCACAACCCATCACTGAATTTTATAATTTAAGAAGTATTTCTTATCGTGGAAGCGTGTTATGGAACAGCTTGCCTCTGGAGGTGCAGCAATTGACACCCCCTAATGTATTTAAGGGAATATTAAGGGACCTTAATTTCGATTGCGAAATAACTTAATTAGCGATATGTTATTTTTACACACGGCCTCCTTGAAAAGCAGGTGTTTTCTTTTCATCTTTATTATTTTAGTTTTTATCTTGCATTCTAGTTTAGTTAGGTAGTTAGTTTTCTATACTTGAATGTAAATGTACCTGAAGGAAATACCGTGTATAAATAGAGTTACCATTAAGAAGGATGACCAAGGTGACTGGGATAACTAGGATGACTGGGATAACTAGGGTGACTGTGGTGACTGGAATGACTGGGATGAAGGATGACTGGATGGCTTGGATGACTGGGATAATTTGGACAACTAAGGATGACTAGGGTTCATGACTAATATTAATGAGGATGACAATGGTGACTGTGATTACTAGGATGACTGGGGTGGCTGGGGTGGCTGCGATGACCAGGATCACAGGCATTGCAATGGTAACTTTAGTGACTAGGATGACTAGGGTGGGTGGGATAAGGTGAATGACTCTATGACTGGGATACATAGGATGATTGGAATGACTGGGATACCTGTGGCGACTAGGATGGAAAGGGTGACTATGATGAACCCGGGATAAGTAGGATAACTGGGTTGACTGGGATGACTGAGATGACTAGGACAATAGCACTAGGCTTATCCCCTGCTAGACACCCCAGTCACAGAACAAAGTGTCTCATACAGGTTTAGAAGGTTAGAAAAAAGCTTTTGATACCTGGAATGCCTGAAACCACTAATGGGACACTGCCATCCTCAGCTGTCACTTTTGATGTCCTCCCTTTAATTGCAGAAATGTCTTGATATCCAACTTGTGATGCGCAAGGAAATTTCGAAAACATTCCAAGATAGAAGGGGTTCTGTAAAATGGGCAGAAATATAAGAGATAAATTATACAAAAAAATTTCAAAGTGCCAGGTAGAAAGAAAGAATAATAGTTTCCTACCTACATGTATATATGTACGCCCTTTTTTGCAAAATTAATGTTTCCTAGCAGATTAAATAAATAAAGCCTTGCTTTGATCTTTTTACTCACAAACCACCAACCCAAACAAACACCACAAATATTTCTGGAACATGTGTTCTAAAAAAAAAAAGACAATCAGGCATGAGCAAAACTAAGCCGCGAGCAAAGATGATAAATAAGTTTGTGGTTTTCTAGCAAACCAACATGTCTTGATATTTTTTGGTGTGATCGATCATAAGATAACAAACATTCCTGAAATATCTCAAGTGTTCTTGGTTTTGTCAGGGTTTCATAGCAGAATTCATCGAAGATGTTGACAAAAAGACTACAAAAGCCTGCCTGCAGTTATTAGTTAATAGGGACCTAAAGCATCAATGATGAAATGGGTCGACGACACTGACCGCAAGTGAAATTTTCCCGCGTGAACCTTCTGCGCATGCGTAAGGTTGTCAAAAGCTCATCCAGCCTTTGTCGATGACGAAATACAGGGAGGTTTGCCACTGTCGCTAAAACGTAACTATATATAACACTATACTTTTTGCATGTAAATCACTCTTTCCCCCCTTTTTATTCAGTACAAGTAGAAATATATTCTTCAAGTGGATTAGCAGAATCCAAATGTTATGCACTTAGTTCATTTCTTCGCCTGCTAACTAAACTTTTTTTTCAAGTTCGGTTTGTCTGAAAACCTGAGTGATGGCAGAACAACCAGTCGGAAAGACAAGTAAGCTTTCCTCTGCTATCTTCTGAACATGTTAGATTAGATGCTGTTCCTTCCATGACGTTCTATGTTTACTTATGCATTTTAGGTTGTACTGTAGGATAAATGTTCATTTCTTTGTACTAAAATTAATTTCCCATGTTGTTTTTAGCCGCTAGTAACATGTAAAGGCAACTATTTCCAGTGGACTCCTGAACATGATGTGGTTATGAGGAGCTTTGAGAGAGGATAAAATTAAAATGGGACAACAATTTGCAGCAGCACTGAATTCTCTTCAGCAGCTGAAATTTAGAGTAACTGCAAGTCAAGAGCTGTTCGAGATCGGTAGTCACTTTTAACTTCAAAACAAAAACAAAAGCTGTGATTTTCCCTACCCTATATCAGAACTGAGTTGCTGTCCTAACGAGTGCAGCATGTGTCCTGGGAACCTTAATCCAATTTGAGACCAAAATATGTGATTTTCCCTACCCTATATCAGAACCGAACTTCTGCCCTCAAGAGTGCAGCATGAGTTGTGGAAACCTTATTCCTATTACAGACTTCCCTACCCTATTGTTTTCCTCAAAAGCAGCTAGCTGAATAATGCACTGTCACCAAAGACCGGGCATTTCTCCCGGCTACTATTCATCTTCGTAAAGGAGTTTCCAGTCTCTTCATACTGCTGAAGCTACGCTCAGCTTTACATGTTGACACAGGATAAGTCGACAAAGTTATGAGAGCTGTGACATACACTCTGTCATAGAATTGGAGTTGGTTTGGTCAAAAGTCTCAACCAAGGTCTGTGGCTTCACATTCGGATCCATTTCACTCCACTTAATCAGTAAAAGAATACAGGAAATCCTAACACACAAACACCAATACAGTACCATTCACTGTATAATGCAAAATATTTATCCAGATTTAATGATAAAAATGTGATTTAATGATAAAAATGTGCTTCAATCATATTATAGTTTGACAAGTTTTACATAGAAGGCCAGTCCTGTGTCTCAATATTTCGACCACGCTCACATTCTATGCATTTTCAAAATTGATACCCAAAAATCAAACCTCTTTGAAAATTGTACCTCCCCCCCCCTCTCCACAAGACGTAATAAACAATCGGTCTCTAAACTTGCACAAAGCATTCAGTACATTCAAATGTCACAGTAATATGCTACCCAAAACATCAGAAACTTTTAAGATCACGCGATGTGCTGGATGTTTCGTGCAACATGCGCATAGAAATTGCAGGCACCATCTTTTTCCCTAAAAATAAAACAGCAAATTTGGCGATCAATCGAAACACCCTCCCCTTTCCCCCAAAAAAGGGATCCCACATCCCCAATCCCCAATTCCCCATCCTGATTTTCCAGTACAGGCAGTACACGAAACCCCGATGACATACACTACAACTACCGGCAAAGAAAATATGGATATTAAGTCAGGAAATGTGTGCATAACCTTGTAGAGGTAGTCTCTATCAAAATTTCTACATACTCAAGAAAGCCTACCTTTAAATATTAGCTCAATAACGTCCCGCGTGCTGCTCTGTGAGGTAATTAAAGCTTCCCGTTGCTGAAGTTGGTACATTTGTATACATGTAAATAAGCCAAACGAGGAGGAATAAGCCACCAAGCAGTTAGCCGTTTAAGCCATATTGTTGAAGTTGAATACAACCAGTGGGTTTACCATAAAGTCCAGGATCTGAATAAACATGGCAAATTTCAGGCGCCATCTTTTTTTTATTTTTCTTGGTCCCAGGTTACACTCAGTATGTGCTGCATATGCGGGCTCATCCGGGCACCTTCCACAGCCTGCTTCCACAGAGGTCGTCACGCAAAGCTCCTCTTTGTGCGGAGGTGCGTTGCGTGACGAAACAAACAAAAGGGGTATTTCGTCGAGAGCATCCGGTTTTTTTGGCGTAAGTTTTACCTGCCGAGAAAAACCGTCTGCGAAACCGAGCCAAGAAAAAATCTGCCACCGGAAATACGTCTACGGTTCGCAGGCTACAAGATCCGAAGCTGGTATCTTATAAATTCCTTCTGAAGTTTAATCGTTCCCAGTTTATTCGAATTTGAAAATTTGATAGAGAAAGGAATCAGGAAAATTCTCACTTTCGTCAAACTTTAAATTGCATCTAAAATTTTGGAGAAAATAATGCTGAAGTGCTTGGTTTTTCGAAAGGACTCAAGTTGCCCTAGGATGACCGAACAGATACAAATTTTATGGCGCCGGTTACAATCAGAATGCATTAAGAACTCTGGACAGCTAGCATAAAAAGCGTTTTCGATGTAGTTAGGAGGAAACCGTAGTTGGGTGTCCCGATCCCTGTAGAACCCCTGTAGCATGCTAGCAAGCTCTCCAAGGCTATAAAGACCTACAAAGGCTGAAAAGGGTCTTTAGTGGAGTACCACTCCCCGGGCTCAGGGGCTGGACCTGGCCTCGGGGGGCAGGGCCTCCTCGTACTACACGTTGTTGAGTAGCCTCCGGTCCCCTGGAACACTGTTGACAAATGACCGGGCGGGGAAGGTGGGGGTGCGGGGTGGTCATTTCGGAATTGATTGAGGCATTTGTAACCGATATTGCGCAAGATAAGTACTTTGTCACATACATAACACCGTGCCACCGCTATATGTATGCCACTGCGAAGTTCTTATTTCATCTGTCCTTTATGTGCAAATATTATGATTAAAAGTAAACTACGCTGAGACAACGTTTGATTGCACGGAAACAAGGGATAACAGTTCAAAAGGTAATACGTATTTTTTGTATTGTTAAATATTATTCTGCCCTCATTTACTGCTAATGTAAAAAATAGCTTTAATTCGCTGACTTATTTCGAGAGATCCCACTGAAGTATGACTAGCTAGCATTGCAATAGCAGTTGCATCTTGAAACGGAAAAAATTAAGCAGGTCCAGAAGGGCGAAAAACAAAGCTGGGTTTAAACTCAGGAATAATAGAAGCCGGAAACAGTTATTCCTGAAGACATTTTGCAGGACATTTTCATTTATTTATGTTCGACACTATCGGTTCTCCGTCAACTTCACGGAGTACACGTTTCAAAACACACACAAGTTTTTTATATCGCCATAACCACAAGTAGTTTGATAGTGCGGATATTAGGGTGGACTCTTTTCGTATGTAAATGAATTTTATTTTAAAAAGGTTTATTCGTTTCGAAACCTTGAAGCATAAAATATGTCTTCTGTACGTTTCCTACGCCACCAGTAAGTTTGTCAGGCACGCACCTATATAAGGTGTCAAGTAAAGTCAACTTAAATTAAAATGAGTCACGTACGTATTAAAGTTCGACTTTCGAACCGTATAAATGAACATTAAATAGTGATCAGTCTTGGCACGCGTGTAGGTCGTTTCCCGAATTGCCGCCCGTTTGTTTCGTCACGCACCGCTACGCTGTCACGATCTGATGTATATTTCCCCTCAAGGCCCGGGGGGGGGACTCCCATATGAAACAGGCGGGGATGCTCGTCGGAAATTTTGAATTTAACCCCTAAAGGAGACCATCTGGGCGTGGCTCAAGCTTTTTGTGACCCCTAAAGGAGACCAATCTGGGCGTGGCTTAAGCAAATTTTGACCCATAAAAGGGACCGCTTAAAAACACACAAATACGACATGCAATGAGTTTTAATGATATAAAGACATAATCATCGAATGCTTTTATCTAAAAGTAGTTTTAAATGCATTGTCATAAATCTCAAGTTCTTCGCGGAACCCTAAACGAGACCTTGGCGGCTTAAAATATTGGCGCTTTGCCCGGAACACCCTAAGCGAGACCAAAATCCAAAATTTACACCCCTAAGCGAGACGACGAGCATCCCCGTCTGTTTCATATGGGAGCCTCCCCCCCGGGCCTCAAGGTTTCCTTTCAGAAAGTGTTTTGGCTGATTATGCAAAAAATGATATGCAGAACAATATTAGCACCGTCCTTTCAAAATAACTTGCCAAATAACTTAACTTACCCCGCATAGGAGTACCGGCCAGGCGTCTATTCAAAAGAGAGCAGATAATCGACGGGGCGGGGGGGGGGAGGGTATGGCTTTGTTTATAAGGTTTACCGGGCCCCCTCCCCCCGCTTTGCATTCAGGATCCAGAACTGAAGAAAGAAACGCCCGAAAAATTGTCCTCACGTTCTAATTCACTTCGCTCAAACGATCGTAAATCATTTTACTCTTAAATTCCCGAAATACAAACAAGCAGACACACAAGAAATATGGGGCGCGGTAGTTGTGAAACGGAAAATAAGTGGGGCTAATTACTTGGAATACCAGTGAAAAATACATTTCTAGAGTGATACCGGTGTAGCCAGGTAACAGTAAGAAAGGAATGTAGCTTTCGTTGTAATAGGACGGCAAAGAGATGAGGACGAGGGGCTTTTGTAAAAACTGCAGGTACTATTATCAACGAGGAGTGGGTGGTAGGCTTGATTTCCGCCGCACTCTTGGTCCTCCCCGAGAAGAGACGGCTGGACGCGTGAGTGGCCTATCGTGTCTGTGACGTAAATTCAAAATTTAATTTTACCGCCAATCTCGTACCCAGCGTCTTCTGAGACTGGCTTATCTCGGTACACTAAAGGAATAATATATGAAGTACCTACCCTTTGGTGGCGTTGCCCCGCTGACCAAAAAGCCAGAAGACTCTGGATACGAGATTGGCGTCCTGCAGCATCATCCAGCCGTCTGTTCGGGGGAGAAGCGTGGGCTCATCTCCCGAACAACGGCTGGTAATCGAGCTTAAGGTGATTCCCTAGTTTTGCACTGCGCATCTCTTACTGCGCATAACAAGATGGCCGCCGAAAAAAGAGCATGTGAAGTAATATTATTAAAATGAAGTTGACTGAAGAGAAACGCTATTGGAATTTTTGCTTGCTGTTGTTTCTTGCCGAGGTGAGACTCAATGTGTTGGGAATGTGCATAACGTAAGCAGTACGCGTGTTGCTGAGTTCGACCTCCTCTCGGAGAACTTCGATAGTGGATGTTTAACTTGTGCTTACTCACTTTGATT
>CALNXI010000731.1:59189-124833 GCA_942486025.1 Porites evermanni
TTTTTAAAACATTACTCCAAACATGCAAGTCGAATCGAGCGCTACACCGCTTCTGACAGTAGATGAAGTGGAAAAAGTCCAACGTCAACGGGTAGCTAGCCTTATCGGTCATGTGTTCCAACTGACTTATGCGGCTACGGTTGACAAACTCATCCAAGAACAAAAGCTGAATCGCTGCCACGGTTGTGCTATTCAACACCCAAGTCAAAACCAACATTCTTGCCTGGTGATGGATAATGATGACGCATGGATGTATTACCATGATGAAGTGACCTCAATGTTATCTTAAAAACGGCTGAAAGTGTGTGCAGTGCTCTTGGTTTCAAACTTGGCAAAACGTGGGAAGCGTACGTGACCGAATTACCAAAGCTGCCTTGGACTAACATCTATCTCACTTCCTTGGAACTCGAAGATTATGGTGAGTTAGAAGATCGAATTCTGCATGCTATTTACTACGGACCCTGTGGAATGAAGTGCAAAGATCCCAGTGCTGTGGAAATTGACAGCCAAGTTGAAGTGCAATGCCCTGAGAGAGTTGTGAGGAAAGATGAACAACCAATGGACCTTGACTTGATAATTAATGACATTCAAAATAAGCTTTGTTTCTAAAAGTAATAAAATTTGTTTATATCTAAATTGTGAGTCAGTGTGTGTTTGTCTCTGTCTTTGTCAAGATGGGGCTTTCTCTGTCTTTGCTTCGAGTCAACTTTTCTCTGTATCGCGCACAAACCAAAACGTTGAAAGTGTCTTCAAGTGAAATGGAAATGCTTCAACAAAAAGTTAAAGATATGCCGGGCTCGAGTCTAGAAAAGTTGAAAAAACTCCACTCTGAGGTCTTTACAAAAGTGAACTGGGGACGATTGGTGGTATTTTTGAACTTCGCGGATCAGCTAGAATTAACCGAGGAGGAATGGGAACTATTATTTAAATTTCTCGTGCCCACTCTCACCCAGATTCGAGGGTAGCTATATAAGTAAACAGCAAGAAAAAAGAAATCATTCAGCTTTGAACCTTCATAGCAATCACTAGTAATGGGTTGCTGGCCATCTTCACCCTCTCTGGTATTAGAGCGTATTTTCAACCGCATTCGTTGCGTATTAGCCTGTTGCGGGGGTCAAGTGATTGTACAAAATTCCGAGTTCTGTGATGGAGAAAGCACTGACCAGCATCTACCTCGACCCAAGTCAACCCGCAAGTTTCGGTGGTTTAGATGCTGTTTACAGAGCAGTCAAAGAGAAAGGAAAGAACAAGAACAGCCATTTGTTGTTATTGGGTTGAGTGGTTTTGACAGTTTAATGATACTCAATGCGCCAAGTGAGCTCCACCAAGTCTTTAAAGATGCCATAGAAAAATCATGGCCGAATGGAATACAGAAATGGACTCACAAGAATAATGTACTGATGATTAAGTTAAAAGGCTTTCCATGGTTTTCAGAGAGCGCAGACGCGGTTCATTCAGAAGCGATGTTGCAGACAATTATAAGTGATCTGATACCGAAACAATGGAATTTATATGGAAATTCCAACATCCGAAGTGACAGCAACACCTTTTTCTTTGATTACCATCCAAACTTAATACCAGAAGGGCAGTCGCCTCCGGAGCAGTTCACGATCAGCTTCAACAGTTCCGACTTACTGAGGGTCATCGGTGCTCCCGACGATTTCGTTTCCGTCATCCGAAGTACCATCCGGTCTGTTTGGCCAAAAGGCATTGAGGAAGAATCCCGTTACGCAGATAGTTGGCAGTTTAAGCTACGAGGAAGCCCATGGTGTGCTTCTGGAAGCAAAGGAGTAAAATCCAAACTTCTGGTCATTAAAGTGATGGAAGCCCTCCTACCTTTTGGGTGGGGCCTTGTTGCTGCAATTGACAGCTCCAAGAAGATGTCCGATAAGAGCTCTCTGCTTTTTAGACAGTCCCAGTCGAAACAAGCCTCAGTTTTCTGTCTGAGCGTCAATGGTGATAACAATCTTTGGCTGACCAACACATCAGACGACATCATGAAGGTATGCAACCCCCGTCCAATAGTATTTTGTACTTACAATACATGTCTCCCTATTTAATTGGTTCGAACCCGAATGAACTTTATCTGTTTCGTGGTAAAACATTTTCCTGACATTTTCTATAAGATTTAGTTTGAGCCCAGATTGTTCGGTGTTATTGAATTGCCGGGCATTTTTAATGGATCAAAGGAAGCTTCATGATCTGTTTTGATGATCTTTAATTTCCACCCAAAAGACTAGACCGCAGTAATGAGAGTAAAAATTCGTGGCCAATCCATACGATTTTACCACAGGCACATATGCGCAGCAAGACACATTGTAGATGATATATAACTTTCGCTGTTAAATCAATCAAAAGAAAAACGGAAACGTAAAAGCTTATGTTGTGTCATTTAATCAGCGCTCTCGCAAGTCGCGGCTGGCAAGCAGTAGTGGCAGCTGATGTCTCCGCCAGGCATGCAGACGATGATGACAGCCGATATGATCCAGTTGATATCGATAGTATATATTTTATGTACGATCCTGCTGCAGCCCCCCTGGCGCCGCCCTTACAGGTGCCGTATCCTGCACCTTATGGCATTCCTCAGCAAGATGCTCCGCCTCCTTCCTTTGATCCTCCTTCTTACGAAAGCCTGTCGTAATACTTTACCAATGGTTCTTATCGCCGGATTATCTTGTCGACAGGGCAGTTCACGGAAGCAAAACACGTACTATCCAACTTAATATCACAAAAGTAAGAACACGAGACTATGGTATCGAAGATGAAGATGGATAACCAACAATCCGCAAATTACGATTTATACGCAAAGTTATTACAAATCTTACCATTTCTTGCTTTATTACTGTCGCTTTGTTATTGCAAAGTATGACGCAAAGTTTTACAAATTAGAGGGGCCGTAACGTCACAGCGCCTTTAAGATAGCTATTACAAATTACAGTGGAACCCCGCCTTACGGTCACCTCCTTATTACGGCCACTTTTTTGCGGCCCGGAAAAACGGCCCTACATTTCCTTAAAAAAAACACGGTTAATGCGGTCACCCGTTATACACGACCAACGGACACATTTTAAAATCCCAAACAGTAGAATTTCTTGTCATTTCACCCCGTTAATACGGCCACTTGTTCAAAATTTAGAAAATTTAAATGTACTTTGTCATTACGGCCCTCAAGTCATGAAATTTGAGCCTGCCCCTATAATACGGTCACCCCTTTAATACAGACAATTTTTTGGACCCATTGATGACCGTATTAACGGGGTTCCACTGTATGACAAAACTGTGACAAAGTTCGTTCATTTTTTAATAAGGCTGTTTACGTGCAAAAGCCCCGCAGAGGGGAGATTATTAATTTTTATATCTTCCACATTATTATTGATGGACAAAAGTAAGGGAATTATTAATAATAAATAGTTTCTCAAACGCATGTGTTAATTAAGATTTTTACTAAGCATAAAAAACCTGCTATCCAGGCTATCTAAGAAATATATGTTTATTCTCCGGTCCACATCCCAGAGTCTACGCGGGAATTGTGTTTTGTCTCTACCGTCTCCGGAAAACTACCGTATTTATTCGATTAACCGCCCTGGGCGCTTATTAAATTTTTGGGCCTTGAAAGTGGGCTCTTATTCGAGGTGGGCGCTTATTCGAGGCTGGGCGCTTATAAAATTTTCACCATTCTCAGCAAGTGTAGTAGTATATTTTTCCATAAAACAGTAAATGGTATTAACGAAAAGCAAAGATGTAGCAAAGCAAGGTTTCTGTAATAATAAATAATCTGAAGAAAACTCCGTCTTCGGGAGGGTCTCTTATTATCTCTTATTGGAGTTTTTGTGGGAGGGAGTGGGTTGGGGTGGGCGCTTATTCGAGGCTGGGCGCTTATTAACATTTTCTGCCTTTAGTATGGGCGCTTATTCGAGGTGGGCGCTAATTCGAGGTTGGGGGCTTATTCGAATAAATACGGTTCTCCTTCTTATCTTCACTCCTTTTCGTGCATGGCTTCAAAACTACTGAACTCTCTTCCGGATTCTTTAAGAACACCTAACTTTTCTGATTTCAAGTGCAAGATTCTGCAGTATGACTCGTTTTAGTAGTTTAAAGTTTTAGATTGTTATCAATTTCACAATTTTAGTGGTATTTAGCACTATACCTGTAACTCGAAGATACTAGCTTATCTTTAGCTACTCTAAATTCGAGGTTAAATAAAGTATACAAGTGTCTATATGTAGAACGCTTTTAGTTGAAATGCACACTCCGTTTTATTCTATATAGAACAGAGAACGCTGTAAGCGGTTTTCATAAGTTGTAACTGGAAAAGATTTTTCGTAGAATGCTCATGATAGATTGTTGAATGGATTTCATTTTCCAACGGTATATTAGTGGATTGACATACACAAGCGTCATAGTATACAATAATAAATGCTCAATCAATCTACCCTGTTTTCCGGCTCAGGAATGGCAGAATAGAGTTTTGTGGTAGGTAACAAGTGACAACCCAAGCGGTCCCTTTGCGAATTTCCTGATTTACGTCATCCCAACCATTTCTTATATTTACTTGCGGGCGTGCAGCCTTGTTTAGCATTAAAACGTCATCATCACTCAACGATTCGGCGCGGCCCCTGTTCAAGCAAATTGAGATTTTTCTGGTAGACCGACTACCTATTTTAACTGAAAGTACTTTCCTTTATATACGCGCGAGCTACTAGGATGCCTCTTTGATTCCGCCTTCTGGGCGAAACCCCTGCGGGGGCACTGAAATTCAACATAGAAAAATGCTAAGGGTTTTTTTAAAACTGTAAGGGTTACCGATGTTTTCTGTTCTAGTCAAGGTTAATGATCACAACAAGATTAGCCTATTCCAGTCGTTCAGATCGTCGGGATAGCGCAAAGAGATGCGAGCAGAAAAAGAAACAAGGTGATTTTTTTCTCCCTCGCTTCCTTCGCGCAGCACTTCACTATCCGAACGCCTGAAACATGCTACAACAAGTTGAGCAGAGTATAACAAAAAACGTTCCTTACATTGCTAATTCGATTTTGAATTTCCTAATTGATTTCGTTAGTTGTGTCTTGGATTCATATTTCGCAGAACGTTCAAAATAGCCTTTCGAATTTGTTTCATCTTCCAACAGTATATCAGTGGATTGAGAGACGAATTAAGAAACACCAGCGTCAAAGTATAGATTTCGAAATTATCATACAGGGTATCTTGAGATCCATGGCTGATAGAGGCTATCTGTAGACAGTTTTGTGGTAGGTAACACGCCAAAAACACAAGGTACACGTAAAGCGTAGCAACGGCAGATGTTTTCTTTCGCGAGACACTATTTTGCCCTCCCGCGGGTTGTATAGACTGTATTTGCCTCGAGTGTCGTCTAACAGTTAAATAAATCTTGAAGAATAACAATGCAGTAGATATGAGACACAAAACTTCAACAGTGGTATAAATAACAAGGCGGACTTTCCGAATTTCTAACATAAACAACGAAAGGAACACACTTATCACCCAAAGTGAGATCACTATGGTAACAACACGCTTGTGAGTCACAAGTCTCTGGTATCGGAGATGAAGATGAATGGCCAAGAATCTCTCTACTGCTAGAACCATGACACCAAGGAATGAGGCATAATAAAATACATTCATCGTTATTTTATAAGCGATATACACGGTAAAGTTTGGTCGTCCGTCGTGTTGAAGTAGCCCCATTGCCAAACCTGCTATGCGCCAAGGTTGGACAAGCAATCCTACACCAAGATCAGAAACAGCGAGGCTCAGAAGCAATGTTTTTAACGTTGTTGGTAGCGAAAGTGTCTTTCTGAGGGCATGTATTGCTACAATGTTTAGCATAATGCTGGAATAGGACAAGAAGCTGTTGACAATGTACATAATATTGTCCAAGTTAAACTGCCAATTTCCGCTAGTCGTGTTTGTTGTAGACATGGTACGGAGTTTGTAAAGAACCTATTGGTAATTTACAAGGTGGAGTTACAATTTCAGTTAACTTTTGGAAACGGTTTTGAATTCAAGGGCGGAATGGCTCGTCAAAAATACTGCATTAACTTCTTCTGAATTTGTTCATATGACATATGGAGCGACTTGATCACTTCATGGCTTATAACTTAAGCAGATGGCGAAACTACGATGTCCTGCCGTAGTTACCGTTACCTTTTAACACCTTGTAAATAATCCATCAACCGCACTGAGCTTAAAAAAGCCCATGAACTCAACCAAATCCATATACCAAGGTGTGAGCAAATTTCTGACCTTCTGCCTGACAGTATGAAAAATTCGCACTTTGCATATATTCAGTCGTGTTTAAAAAATTACGTAAGTCTTGTTGCACCTGTCTCAATTTTTCAATGAAAACTCATATTCTTTTTCTTTATTGACGCATGATTGTTTATGAAGCCTGGAAAGCTTAATTAACGGTGATCCAGTTATGTTAAGAAACCGCTGCAAATATTAATTATAAATAAGGACGCTGTGGCTGAGTAGAATTTTCTTGGTAATTTAATTTACTTTCACAGCTAGGGAAAGAAAGATAGACGTCACAGAGAGAGGGAGAGAGCTAGAGAAAAAAGGATCGAACAGATCTAAAGCTATCACAGCTTCAATAGTGTTTCAACGAAAAACTAAATACATTATTCAAACATTGACTCGTCCCCAGTCGTCTTCACGCGTAACGCACGGCGGGAGCAGGGGATGACGGGAAAGCAGAAGAGAACAACTGACGCTTTAAATGTTAAAAGAAAACAAAAGCTAAAATGAACATAGCAATTAAGGCTAAAAAGTAAACAAGGCCAAAAATTTAAATAAAAATTAAAGGACTAAATATATTACAAAGCAGGTGAAAAACATTACATATCACATGCTAGTCTAAAAAGATGCGTTTCAAGTAAAGATTTAAAACATTCAAAATTGTCGTCAAGACGAAGTGAAGGGAAAGATTGTTACATAAATTCGGGGACCGCAGATGAAAAGGCACGATCTACTAAAATCTTTTTCAGTCTTTAAGATAAGACCGCTGGCTGAACGGAGATATAGCGCAGCTGTTCTATAATAGCAATCAAGTCAATCAAGTAACCAGGCGCACGGACCGTAGAAAGGCTTTAGAAGTAAGAAGGAGTATTTTAAAATCAACACGAAATTTGACAGGAAGTCAATGTAACGAACATAGTTTTTTTTCCTTGAATTCTGAAATAGAGAAATTAGGAAATGAGTAAAAGAGAGTCAGATGAAGGGCCTCTTTTTGAAGTTTTATTTTCACAGTTTTCCTCAGTGAAAAATATAAGTTCACTAAAATCGTCAAGACAAAGCACAAGGAGGTAACTCATTTAGCTTCATTTAAATTGCAGACATGCATAATCGCGGAAATTAACATTCATATCTACTTCTCTACGGCCAGCCTATCTTCGGAACGAATCGTTCTGACGAAGGGTAAGAGAGGTTACCAAGGGCTAGTGCTTGACCTGAATCTCTGAACGACGAAGTCGACGCAGCCACACTCATCAACCTCGTTCCCAGGGTCCTCTCTTAGTTGTGCCTGCGGAACAAGAGAGGGAGTCTTTCTATGGGAACGAGGTTGCGTATTCATTCTTGGATCTTGGTTGCTGAGTTCTCAGAAGTTTTGGTTCCTTATACATATAGCCTGTTCTGATACGGATACCAGTAGTCACGTGTGGGTACAGAAAGAGAGAATATTCTCTTTTGGTACAGCTAACTTACTCATAGCTGTGAATACAGGAAGATCGCCCGGGTTAAACGATGATGCCATAACCACGTTTGGGAAATAATGGCCCCCCTTCCAGAGATACAACTTCCTAGTCTTTCAAAACCGAAATAGTTATTAAACAGTGTGTTTTTTCGAAGGTCACACATTAAGCTTTCATGCAGGAGGCCGAGTTCCAAATAAAAACCGAATACGACATGCACACAAGCGACAAAGATCACTGTCCACAAAATTTATTCGTCCTATGACGCCAACTACATTGCCTTACTGCATTACAAAACCGCAACCTTACTACTGTTTTTGAACAAATTTGGCCGGTTGTGGAAATTAATCTTAGTTCTAGAGCTCAAAATTCGTTTTTTAACGGAAAAATCCCATGTCGATGTCTTAACTTATGCACTATAAGGCCGATATAAATTGACTGTGCATTCAATCTATAGACAATAGTACGCGTTTGGGTTGTTTGCCGATTACAAGAAAATAATTGGTTATATGGTTTACAAAGTCACTGTAAGATTTAGCGGTCATTTCCTGACAAAGTCGTTTCCCTGCAAGGTCGTTTCGTTTTTTGTCTAGAAAACTCCGACAAAATCTGGAAAACACAGACACCCCCCCCCCCCCCCGCCTCCTCCCCCCAAAACTACGTGGAGGAAAATGATTTTGGAAGAAGGATCCCATGAAAATATCATTGCCATAAACTCATGGTATTAAGGGACTTAACTTTTGTTATGAAGGGAATTCATTTTATTATGCAGCGAGACGAAAAAACATTTTTGCAGCAAATCAACATCATAATGCAGCGAAATGACTTGTAGCGAAACGACCGGGGACCTCTCTGTTATCCCAAAAAAATCACCTTAGCTGAAAAAGTCCATTGTTTCTGTCTTTCAAAATGGGCTTATCTGTCTTCAATTTTGATCTCACGAGTGGCAGTGTTACGTTGTTATGATATGTCTCTACATTCGTTTACGCAAGAAAACAACAGCCAGTTATAACGTTAGCCATTTTTCCAGAGCGTCCGGACCACTTTCATCCCAGTCCTCTTTAAACACGCACAGTTCCGTGAACAGAGGGAGCTTGGCAACCACTGAGGCTCCAATGTACGCAGCGTACTGACGTTCAACTCCTGCGTGAACCTGGTTTCCAAGGTAACGAAAAACAGACCGTTAAGTAGGTGAAGAAATCTTGCTGTGAAAGATTTGCGCATGCGCGTTTGAGTTTTGCGACTCGTAGAATGAAAAGAAAAATGTTTTTTTTCTCACCCAAGCGACAGATAAAAACAGCGAAAGCGACAGCAAGAGTTAATATCATGGCCTCAGTTGTTCAAAGGAGAAAAAATCGACGCTGTTCACTAGATAAGTTTCTATTCATAAGATGGCGCAGTTTGTTTCCCTAACACGTATCCGCTGGATAGTGGTTTATTGCGTGGATAGCGCTATCCACTAGCGACTGAAACACAAGAAAGGGTATGGGCGAAAACATCAGAGTCCTTACTTCATCGTAAAAACGGCCCAAGCGCACTTAATCACGATGTTTGCGTTTCAGGTGCTTGTGCTCGTTTCAATTCACTTGATGCAACGCAAGACACTTATGCTTGTGTTTGCGTCGCAAGTGAAAACCATTATGACCTAGCATTAACCCTTTAAGCCCTAAGAGTGATCGGCATCAAATTTCTCCTTATAATATCAATGCTTTAGAAAACAGAGTGGTCATGACAATTGAGTATATGATCAGGGAAGATGAGTCTAATTGATACTTCAACAAATTCTCCCCACTACTTCTATTGAAAAAGTATAGGGACAGTAAATGAGAATCTCAATTTTGATCTTAGGGTTTAAAGGCTTAAAGGGCGGATTTGGGAAGACGTGAGACGTCTCATTCTTCATACGTGCCTTTTGTACATTCTAGATCGATGTCAAAACAAGACAGATGAAGTACAATTTTCAGCACTAAAGTGCGATCGACCATTAACCATGAATCAAAGGTCATCATGTATCTTGGTGTTACTGTTCTTTTGACGTTTCCTGTTATTTCTTACCTGCACGTGTGAGTTGAAAGGCGTAAGCTGGCTTACTTCCGCTTGGAGCCGTTCAGCGAGACCTTATAATGAAAAAATAATAATAACGATAATCAAGGGAAAATAATTCAGGAGTGAAAAACAGATAACAAAACATGCACTCGGTGCAATCATTTCGTTATCTGATGATAGCAAGCAGTTTCTCAGCAAAGTTCTGATAGTAGAGAGAAGAGGTGTGACGTCACGTTACCATGGTACCATGGTCTGGATCTTAACAATCTTTCTTGACAGAGACGGTTAATTACATTGTGGAACGATGGAAGAATTTTATGGGCTACCCTTTTGTTCCTAAGAGTAAGTCATAAATGTCATGCCAATTTTTTCGTTTTTTTCTTGCCATATTTGCAGGACCACGGTTTGTTGCGATCCAGAAAGTTTGCTACCATAGCAAAGTGACGTAACGACTTCTCCTCTCTATTGACACCTAAAAGTTTTCAGGTAGTGTAGTTCTACGAGCACTGAGTAGAAATGGAGTAATAGCCTAAGGCGGAGTTAACGAATTTTATGAGAAGAAAAACCTTAAAAACAAACCTAAATCTAACGCGCTGTCACTCGTAATAAATGCAGATGACAGTACAGTAGACACAGTACTACCGGGGTAATGGGTTTTCATCATCTGCTCTGACTGTTAAGTAAAGTATTCAAAAATTCCTTGAGTGAAACAACTCCGGTTTACATTTCAATGTTTCATGACGCAAAAAATAGACACGTGCTCTATCACAAAACGAAGAAATGCTGCTCCAATTTATAACGCAACTAAAACGTCAGAGGGCTTGATAATTCTTGGTTGGGATTTTTTTTATGTCACCCGCAAACGCGCTTCTAGTTATGATAAACTTTCGAAAACAAACCTGGAGACATGGACCCTCCCCCACTCAGGTAGATATTTCGACACATTTGTTTGCGCATGTCAATACTGCAGGCCATGATGGCTTTGACTGTCAACTCATGAATTCCCGGATTATCTTTACCCCAGACGGACGGTTTAAACAGTCCTTCAGTACAGCGGTGTCTTGCAGAGTCTACGGTCACTTCCCTTGAGAAAGGAGAAGAAATAATGTGACAAAGCGTTTAGACTGATAAGGACACCAGTTTTAAAAGACGCTTTAAAAGACTTCTGATTGGTTAAAAATTTTTTAAACCAATCAGTGCAGTTTTTAAAAAAGCCAATTTTTCCCCCGCTTTTCTAGACTTCATCTTTACGTTTCAAACTTTTTCCAGGCCTGGAAAACTGGTCTGAAAATTTGGAGACTTTGTCAAGAATTAAGGACTCTGTAAGAACCCTGTTCAAAACACAGATTAGTCAAGTAACACCTAGGCAACATCTTCCAGAAAGTTTAGCCCGTTTTTAAAACGTTTGGAGCAAATTTTGGTTCACTAACACATTCAACCTTCAAGCGACTGTCCTTTTACATTTATATCAGCTGGAATGGTTGGTTTGCCAGCGATTTCTAGCCAGGGGAAAAGCATAGAGAATTTTTAGCCAAGGGTAACGAAAAACTATCAGCGATACATAGTTCCAAACCACACCAGTTAAGCCAAGTGTAAAAAGATACCTCGTTCCGTCAGGAATAGAGTACTTTCCCAAATCCACGACCATTGAACAATCTACTTCTTCTTCTTCTTGATCTACTTGTCTCGCGACAAACGATACCTGAAAACCAAGAGTGGGTAAGACATTAAGAAAGAGAAAATATGTGTCAAGAACTCTCACCAAATGAGACCTGCAGGCGTGGCTTTTTAAAGAAAGGAGGGTCGTACTCGTTAGTTTTGCGTGGTTGTGGTGGCTTTAATACCTTTTCTTTGATGGCTCTAGAGATGTAGGATTCCACTTCTGAAAAAAACCTAACATCGAAAAAGAAAAGGAAAATTATCAGAAGAACGTATCTAGAGTGGATGCCGCAAGCTTTTCTTTCAGTGCTCAACCGATTTCAGGCCATCTCCGACGCAATCACGACCACGCAAGAAAGATACCTCTCAAAGCCAGGGTAGAAACATTCTTTGAAAAACGCGCGAAGATTTCGCAACTGAACTGACGATTGGCGAAAATTGGCGCCACTTTCCAAGCAACAAACCAGAACAAGACGCTGCTTCCTTGCGTGTACTCGAACTACACGCCACAATCCGGGACAAAAATACTTGAGAAATTTTTTTCGTCAATGCGCACTACCTAAAGCGACAAAACTACTTCCAAATCAACGGCTTCCTACAAACGCTCAGGGATCCGGCTTTCTTTGGGAGACCCAGCAATACTACTTCCAGGGGGAAGTGGGGGGGGGGGAGAATCGGTACGGTTACGATGTGTAGAAAATACTCCCCATGTATACAATTTCCGCAACAGCTTTGTTCAAGATGTAGCTAGAGGTGTTTGCTTGCAGCTCCTGTTGGTTCGTTGGCCAAAGTAATTACTTTAAGTAGGTGCTATGACGCCAAATTAAAAACAACTTATTATTTGGCTGTGTCTTACCGTACTCCCTTCTCTGTCAGTAGTCTTGTAAAACTGTCTGTAATCTGCTTTCCTCCGTATGGAAGCCTTGTAGTCCCAGATTCAATCATACACCCTGCATTGAGTTATAATATTTTACGGTTTAGTAATATATAGATTTAGCCAGGGCTAAAAACGAAGCTCTCGATAATAATTAAAGTTTGTTCAAAGGAAATATAGAATCGAGTAATGCTAAGCGGCGAAGGCAACGCCGGAGAACGGTGAAAAACAACAATAGGTCTTATTAGCAAAAAAGCATCTTTGCAAGTGCAGCAAAAAAAAAAAAACCAAAAAATTCCTACAGGGAGTAGCTTTGACTCTTCTTAACTGTCAGAAATTTGGGTGCCAATTCCTGGAAAAGGTTTCCCATTAATACTCTTTTTTGTTGAATAAAAAACAAATTGATAATTTTAGTGACTTGATCTGAACTTAAGGAAAACATAAAAGGCGATTTTTACCTTCAACTACCGGGATAACGTCGATATGATCCCCAATATCCACTGAAAATGATAACAAAAAAAAGAATAAGAACAATTTTTTTTTATCTCAGTGTAAAACATGATTGATTACAAAACGAGAGGATACAGGATGGGTTAGGTGGCTACAAAGGAGAGTCAACCTCATACCCAGGTCTTTTCCGCCCCTCCCAAGTTCTAGCTGAAAAGCCCTGGAGACGAAAGAAGTTTAGGACCAAACTACAAATCAAATCATGGACCCCATTTGAGAAACGAGGATGCCACCTTTATTTTTAACGGGAGTTCCCACTCAAGAACCGGGATGTCAAAATGCGCAAAAAACCGGCCTGGATATCCCTACCTGGGAAACCCATATCACTAGTGAAATGTGTTCCAACACCTGGGAAACACATATCCCTAGTGATATGTGTTCCCCCATCTGGGGAACACTTATCCCTAGTGATATATGTTCCCCCACCTGGGAAACACTTATTCCTAGTGATATGTCTTCCCCTACCTGGGAAACACTTATCCCTAGTGATATCTGTTCCCCCACCTGGGAAACACTTATCCCTAGTGATATGTGTTCCCCCACCTGGGAAACACATATCCCTAGTGATATGTGTTTCCCCATCTGGGAAAGCCATCTCACTAGTGAAATGTGTTTCCCCACCTGGGAAACACATATCCCTAGTGATCTGTGTTCCCCCATCTAGGAAACACATATCCCCAGTGATATGTGTTTCCCTACCTGGAAAAACCATATCACTAGTGAAATGTGTTCCCCCACCTGGGAAACACATATCCCTCGTGATATGTGTTCCCCCCATCTGGGAAACACTTATCCCTAGTGATATGTGTTCCTCCACCTGGGAAACACTTATTCCTAGTGATATGTGTTCCCCCACCTGGGAAACACATATCCCTAGTGATAATTATGTGTTTCCTCACCTGGGAAACACATATCCTTATTGATGTGTTTTCCCCCTCGTGGGAGACACATATTCCTAGTGGAATGTGTTTCCCCACCTGGGAAACACATATCCCTAGTGATCTGTGTTCCCCCATCTAGGAAACACATATCCCCAGTGATATGTGTTTCCCTACCTGGAAAAACCATATCACTAGTGAAATGTGTTCCCCCACCTGGGAAACACATATCCCTCGTGATATGTGTTCCCCCCATCTGGGAAACACTTATCCCTAGTGATATGTGTTCCTCCACCTGGGAAACACTTATTCCTAGTGATATGTGTTCCCCCACCTGGGAAACACATATCCCTAGTGATAATTATGTGTTTCCTCACCTGGGAAACACATATCCTTATTGATGTGTTTTCCCCCTCGTGGGAGACACATATTCCTAGTGGAATGTGTTTCCCCACCTGGGAAACACATATCCCTAGTGATCTGTGTTCCCCCATCTAGGAAACACATATCCCCAGTGATATGTGTTTCCCTACCTGGAAAAACCATATCACTAGTGAAATGTGTTCCCCCACCTGGGAAACACATATCCCTCGTGATATGTGTTCCCCCACATGGGAAACACATATCCCTTGAGTTATGTGTTCCCCCACCTGGGAAACACATATCCCTAGTGATATGTGTTCCCCCACCTGGGAAACACATATCCCTAGTGATAATTATGTGTTTCCTCACCTGGGAAACACATATCCTTATTGATGTGTTTTCCCCCTCGTGGGAGACACATATTCCTAGTGGATCGATCATCCTTCTTATGAATAGGTACAATGAGGCTAAAACTCCAAAGAGCAGGATATTTGGCAGTATATAAGATTGGAATAAATAAATTTACTAAATGCCCTTTAATGGCTTCCTTTCCGATCCTTATTAGTTCCTTTAACATATTATTGATACCTGGAAATTTGTTTGCATTCAGTTTCTTAATTGCGGCTTTGAACCCTTCATCAGTTATTGGATAATCAATTGGGCCTTCTACTCTTTTCGTTACTGTGGCTTTCAATATTCATCTCCAGATCTAGTATATTATTGAGAGGGGTCGCATTCTGTTGCTAAAAGTATTTATAAAACTGTTCCGTACTCAATGCTTCAGTTTCATGTGTTTTTCTTTTTCCTAAGTTAAAGATTTTTCCTATCTGTCGCCAGGTCCCTTTCAAGCTCCGCATATCGATATTAGACATGGCTTTGCTGATAGACTCCCGTTTCTTCCGTCAACAAGTTTGTTTGAACCTCTTCTTTTTGCCTCGCAGTAGTTGTCTCAGTTTTTAATTATTAATGTAATGAGAAATTTTGTCCCCAAGGGATTGCAGGTTTTCTGTTTCGCATTCCTGATCGAACCATTTTATTTCTGATTTGCATTTAATTTTGCTGCCTCTCACTTTCCATCCGGCTTCTTTGCATGCTTCCATCAAAGTTTCACTTGGTAATTCAGACGCAGTATTGATGCTATCATGTTTGACAGCTGCTACTAACCTGGATTGAACTGTTTATATCAATAGTGATATGTCTTCCCCTACCGGCCCCGTCGGGAAACACATGGTGGCTACTTTCTTTTATTCTCCTGCGACCTAAAACCTTTTTTACAACCCTGCTCAAGAGGATGTTAGACTACGAGCAGTCTCTTCTCGCCTCACGCAACGCGCCACGCGCGTGATCATTTTCGTCTCTTGCGCGTTATGCTCGACGGATTAAGAAAAAAGAAAGGCTGCTCATAGTCTAAGAGGATGCAGCATAAAACTGTACAACTCACCAACTATTCCTGAAATAGCACTGTAAGAGTACATGGCCAACACAGCCTGTTCCTGGAGGTAACAAGCCTCTACTTGGAAGTGATCTAACAATATCTCCACAAGCTCCTCCTGTGTTACAGATAAGAAAAAATACAAGGTCCATAAGATAAATATCGGCCATTATGAACAGTACAAAATTACAGGTGATAGTGCGTCTAGTTAAGCATCATCGGTGCAAAAGACAAAAGTCACCTGTGGCATCTAAATTATTTTACACCTTTTTTTCGTAACGTGAGTTTGGACCGCCTGTGTCTGGTATAGCGTGAACATGGGATGGTACATTGTAGAAACTCGGTGTCGTGAGCGGCTACCCTGCGAGCAGAGGCGCAGGCTAGGGAATGTCAGAATCTCTAACAAAAGGAGTCAAATAAAAATGATACAATACGTACATTTCTGTGTCATTGTTATATATTGGTATCGGATGAAAATGTTCCGCAGGGTATTCAGAATGTTTGAGTGATAAACTCTAGGACTTTTCTCTTCTGTTTAGAAGTTTCTACCTCTAAACTCGTTTGCCTACCTTTTCCTGTGGCCCTGAGCCATGTGGTAACGTCATTATAACCTGCAATGGAACAAACATTACCATTTCTGTTCCGATTGGCTAGTTAGAGCTTGGGCCTGAAACAGGATCGAGGCTGCAATTGTTGAGTAGTATCATCGCACTGTTTGGGTGGCAAAAGCAGACCCAGTTTCCTACGCAACTTTGAAAAAGCCAGTTCGCTACTTTAGAACCGAGAAGGGAAATGGAACCGAAATGCATCCCACAATTGTTTCTGGGATAGTTACTGGAAACGTGCCGTTTTCCCTGTCCCTAGTAACAGTCCCATAATTCTTTGCGAAAGCTAACTCGGCCCAGTTTCCTTCTCGTTTCTAAATTGGCAAATGAAAGAAGCATCTCCAAAACGGTCCCAGAGTACAATTCCAGAGAACCCCGACCCAGTCTTAGGCTCAATTTGAAAACAGCCCATAGCAACAAGCACTGGTACCTGGCTGTGAGCTATAAATGCAAAGTGATTCTAATGCAGTTTGTACCTTGTGTTTAGTTGGATCAACTTTGAGTTTGTCAAACAAATGTTCCAGGATTCCTATTAGATCCATTGTATGGACCTTGAGCTGAAAAGAGACAGAAGCTTCGCAGTTAGCCATTTGCTTCAGACAAATTTTAGAATACAGTTAAACCTACATTAAGCGGCCACCCTCGGGGTACCGGCAAGAAGTCACTTAATAAAGGTTAGCCGCTTGACAGAGGTTTGTCATAAATTAGCAAAATCTTTAGCAGAAACATTGATTTATTTTGCGACAAACGCACGAGCGACTGGAGAAGCATTACTGGTCCACAATCGGTCGTCACCTTCTATCTCGGCCTGTATTTTCCTTCATCTTATTCTTGAAATGAAGCGAGACTAAGTGTATAAAGTGCGTGATGACCGTTTAATTGAGGTGACAACAATGGGAGAACTCTCGTTGGGACGGCAGAAAGGTGACCGTGGCCGCTTAATAGGAGGTTTAATTTCCCATTCTTTTCCACACTTATTTCGGGACTTTGATTACAGGCCGCTTAACTGAGGGTGGCCGCTTAATGGACTGGAGGTTCAAATGTACTAGCAGAAAAACAATTCAAAACAAGTTACTGAGCGGCAGATTGTAAGCCCTGGAGCTGTCTATTATCATGGTACAATATTGTTGTTACTCCAAGACTATTGAAAAGGGAGCCGATGAAAAGAACTTTTCTACACAGATGTCTTCAGTCTATGTAACGGGCGCACGGGCAATGTGTGCCTATTTGAACCCCATTCTTTTTATGCCTCTAACGCGCAGGTAACGCTGTCTTTTCGCACAAGGCGGTCGTCAATCTTACCTTGTCAATTTTCAGCGATTTTCTTAATGGGAAACGCAGACTTGATGTTTTTCTTGTTTCTGGAAGAAGAGCACCATGCCCGTATTTACAGTTTTCTCTACAAGAACAAACAAACACGACAAAACAAGGTAAGGACGCTTAGCAAAGGTTAGCCTGCGTGCAGAAAAGGCGTCATATTATCGCGTTTTTCAGACAAGCGAAGGCAACCTTGAAGCGTACGTGGAGTACTGTCGCGAGTGTGTCTCGCGCTCCACGCTCCACGCCCACTTCAAGCTTGTCTTCAACGGTCCGAACAGGTCGGTTTGAAAATGAAACAGGCTGCTTTCCATATTTTTTACTCAACAACCATGACTGTGGTGTATATGTACCATTTAGGAGCAGGACAATACTAATGAATTAACTGGTCTTGCCTTATGGAAAGTGCCCTCAAACACAAACAAACAACAGGGTTCTTGTGAAGAAACCATAATACAGGAACATTCATAACCTTGGAGAGTCAACGTGAATGGAAACTTACGGATTCTCTTTATCCATAGCAATGACACATGGGAATATCACTTGAGGCCAAGCTAAGCAAAAAGCACATGAACAAAAGAGACAGAAAGAAAGACGAATTAGTTGTTAGGAAAAATACATCTACACACAAAATTCATCAGTTTGTTCCTGCTCGACTTTCCTGTCAGGCATCATGAATGATCCCCACCTGTTTTTCGTGTTGATCAGTGATGTATTAATTTTATAAACTTCTTTATCAACTGAGATTGTTTGGCACAGTATTTTGTAACGCATTGCTACCTAATTTTATACAAGACATTGCGTCTCTGGCCGTTTTTCAAAAGCCCGGGCGAATACTATTTTAGCGCGAGCTTTATCCTTAGTTTGCAAGAGTAAGTTGCTGAAAACAAAACGGTTATTGAAAAGATAAAAATAAATAAATAAAGCCATACCATTTTCTTGAGCAAACCCAGCTTTGACTGAACTTG
This sequence comes from Porites evermanni, assembly GCA_942486025.1. Taxonomy (NCBI): domain Eukaryota; kingdom Metazoa; phylum Cnidaria; class Anthozoa; order Scleractinia; family Poritidae; genus Porites; species Porites evermanni. Next base: position 77,546 of record CALNXI010000731.1, read on the forward strand.
AACCCAAGTCAATAATGATAGTTAAGCCCTGCAATTTAGGGGAAATTTCTTTAACTGTTACTAACAGTAATGCATTCATACATGTATTTTCTACTTGCCAAAGGGCGTGTAGATAAATTCTACATCTCTAGCTGTCACATTCATACATTGTTTGCTGGTGACGAACAGTGAAACACGGACCTAATTCAAGTATAAAAGAAGAGTGTTGCGATCTACTTTTAGAAACGAGTGTTCTTTTAGAACACCAGCAGAAAGAACTGTCTACATTATAGTCTTTTGTACCTGGGAGAAAGGTCAAAATAGAACACTGTCAATCGAATCTACACAGGAGAACCAAAACACTCAATCAGAACTCACGCGGTACAGGCAACAACCGTCAAGCGCGCAAAAACGACCACGTCAATTTTAGACTGGTTGAGAAAGAAGCACGAAATTCTTCAACCAATCACGTAGGAAACCAAAACTAACATTTTTGCAAAACTAAACAAATCCTCAAGCTTATTTTCATAAGTACCTCAGTTGCTGAAGATTCTTCTGGAACAGTGCTGCTATCCACAGACGCTGCTGACTCAGCTTCGAGAGCTTCTTTCCAGTCTTCTGCTTCTTTAACCGAAGCACATCTCAGCTTCACGGACTTCCCTTTCACACCCTGAAAATACAGCCAGTAAACACTAGGTCACATGTAACGACGCCATGAACTTAACATTATCTAATCTACAGAGGCACAAATAAACAATACCGGCCACAGAGACTAAGCCAGGCTAGTGTCCCACACAGCAGTTGTTGTCCTGTCACACAACGCTCTTTCCCAGGAGAAGCGTTGCGTGACAAAACATAAACAGCTGCGAGGGAGGGGAGAGTAGGGTTAGGCTAGCAGAGACTGCTTACTTACCTCTTCCACAACATCCAGCAACTTATCTTCAACTTTTACCTGATGACACAAAACCAATCAACTTTTAACTTTGGCCATCTATAAATTGCATATCTAACTTGTATGACGCACTTTAGTTTAACAAACAAAAAAGGTCCACCCTTTAAGTCCCAGAGGTGACCAACGTCAAATTAATTTTCTCAAAACAATTATCCGTACATACTCAAAATAAAGGTTGAAAAAATAAAATGATCACAGTCACTAAAGAGAAAATACTTTGATCTCTTAACAATAATTTGTTTACCAACGAAGCACTTAGCAGTTCTTATGAACTCGTTTAAACGTGTCTGTGCGTTCCAGATCAAATTGGAATTTGGAAATGTTGGTTCTTGAGGAGAGGGGAAAACCAGAGTACCCGGAGCAAAACCTCTTGGAGCATGGGAGTGAACCAATAGCAAACTCAACCCACATATCCACCAAAAACATCCACTAATTTTATAAGAAATATATTGATTCAGTCTGGAGAATTTGCAAGTGGATTAGTTAAAGGGTAAATTCATCTTACCGAACAGTTGGTCAGGTTTATAAATCCTAATGGTTCTAAAACACGATGATCCTGTTTTAAAAACAAAGAAAAGACATAAAGGAACAGCTTTAGCCTTAATCACTACATAACTGCAGTTTGAACCTTGGTGAGATTTTTTATAAATTTCAATTTGGATACCTCATAATAGTACAGTTTTCCTTTGACAGCCTTAAAATGACGTTTTTTCCAGCTCCTAATTAGTATACCCTGAGAGATAAAATCCAAAGATATCTATTAGGATACATGTATCAGTAAAGTAATTTACAGCATGGGGGGGTGTTGCGAAGAAAGTTGCATCTGATAGCCTGGAGATAGTATATTTTGCAATCAGGCCAGTGAATTTATTATGTAAACATTGATTTATGTCATCAGTCTGGAATTTCTGTCGTCAAAACGTAGACATCTCTCCCGGTGAAGACGTGCCTCGCAGACGAGGGATGGGGCTGGGGGATCAGTGAACTATACTCATGGCAGGGTTTTTTATTACTGCATGTACCTTTTTCTGATTACTTTTAACTGGTAGCTTCTCCATGTATCCAGCCATACGAATATTATCAACCTTGGGTTCTGTAGTTGGCTGAAATAGAAATCACATTATCAAGGTGTAAACGCACATGTACATAATTATGAAGCAGCAACAGCAGACTTACAATGTAGATGTTAACTGCTTACCATTTTGATGAAACTTTCTATGAAAATTTTCTGTTGAAAGGTACATGTACAAAATTGTACTGTTATTTTTTTGCGCCCAAAATGGGAATGCAATTGAGTTGTATCAGTAACAAAATACCGGTAAATTTTTTCTATTTCTCTCAACATGAAGCCTGGCACAGGTACTCCAAACAAATGGTACAGAAAATTCCGGTCATTTTGGTAAAATCGGGAAAGGGTAATACAGTATCTTCCCCGCATTTTTCTTTTAAAACAAATTCCAGAGAGATTAGCTGTTCCATTGGAATTTTCCGAAGAATAACCGGATTTCCTTACAAAATGGTAAGCACTCATTGATTTACAGCAGAAATGTCTGTATTATAATAATTAATCAGATTAAGACTGATGCACTTACAACAAACGGAGTAGGCAAAGGGTGTACATTCCCAAATAACTCTTCCAGAACAGGTGTCTGTGAAAGAAGAGCACGGCAAACATAAAAAATGTTATAATAAATACACCTTTGTACATGATTGTATATTCAATGCTAAAACAGACAAAAACCAAAATTCGAAGCAGATTTCAAGTTCAAATACAATTATCACACTTTGCTGAAAACAAAATAATAATACCAAATACACAAAAAATATATCACATGGTATGAATGACGTAAATCAACTCTTGGTCTAATATGTTATGTTGGTCCGTAGGCTATTTCAATCATGGTTCCATTTGTTAAGGTATTTTGTCAGGAGTGTTTTGATAAATGTACTTACAGGATCCCAGTCCTGTATATGGTGGTTCTCTACAACCCAGGCATCTTCCACATCTACTTGCTCAACATCTGCTGTCGATTTTTCATCCTGTTTGAATGAATGAAAAAACATACAATGTATCAAAGGAAATAACACCTATATTTTCTATTTTAAACTAAAAAAACAGTTAACAATATGCACCAAGGTCTTTTTCTTCTTAATCAGTAATGTGCTGAAAGCCATGTGCTTGAATATATTTCATTTTCCAATGACAAATCCTGCCGTAACAAATGATGAGACTTCTTTAAGGATTCCACGGCTGTTTATTTTACTTAAATAGATTGCATTTATACACATTTATTAAAACTGTCCAAAGAAAAATTATTGTGTAGTTTAACTGATCCAAAGAGTCAGCTGTTTAAAATGTTGTCTTGTTTATGATAATTCTGTGTCGTGTAGTAATAATGATGCTACCTAAGTAGCAGATAAATTGAGTAACAGAACAATAATTACCGTACTTACAGTATATATATATGTACTGAAATGATTGGTTGAAGCAAATTTATCTTGCAACACAACCAACCAGTTAAAATGTCATCAGTATGGAATTTCTGCAGTTGTTGCTCAGACATCTTGTTGCACGGAAACCAGTTGTGGCATTGCAAAATGTTGGCTGTTTTCTCAGGCTAGGTTAGGTTAGGTTAGGCTGGACAGGAAAATATTATTTTGGCTGCCAGTCATGGCACATGGACCTTGTTGCAGTCAGTCTAATAATAAACCATGACCTTAGGCCAAATATTTTCCTGTCAAGCTCAACCTAACTAAGTCAACAAGTACATATGATTACGCAGCTAAAACTAAACAGGAGGGTTGCAGCCAGCCCACTCCTCCATTCTTTGTACTATGGAGGAGGGAGAATAAATTTGCTTGTACAATGAACCTGTATGTCTCAGGGAAAATTTATGAACATTCCATAGTTGGGCTTGAAGTGACTTCCTCAAAGATTGATTAGTTAACCGTCACATGCAATCAGGGGGGGTGGGGGGCAGGGCAGGCAAAGTAAAACTTCTACACACTTCAATTTAGCAAGCAATCAGTAACAATATTGCAATTCACCTGAAGACCATGTTCTTAGATGTAAACAAGCTGGACAGGAAGATGATTAAAAATTAAGTACCATTGAAATTTGTTACCATGAAAAACACGCTTGGTACCTTTTCAGTTTGTCCCACACTACCATCACCACCAGAAGTGCTGTTTAACTTCTTTGACAATGAATAGGGAATTGGTTTTGTAGGTGGAACTAGCTGCGAGGGTCCAGTTTGCTCTAGAGATACAGTTTCATAAACATTGCTTTCTTTATCACCACTCTCCATGGTCACTGGCTCTTCCTTGTGAGGTGACACACTGTGATCTTGCGGCACTCGGTTAGATTGTGCAGCCTTTAGCTCTTGTACCTCTCCAACATTTGAATACGTTAAATCCCCAGGCTCGACAAATTCTCGCTTTGTGGACTCAACTGGATTTTCTTTAGCAGGACCTGGCTGATCGTTTGTGTTTATGTCTTGTTCTGTTTTTTCTGTTTCAAGAGGATTTTCCATTTTCTGTTTATTATCAACATCTATTCCTGACCAAGCTGGGAGATTCACTGTCATTGATCCATTCTTGTGAAGTTGCTGGAAGACATGATAACATAAAAAAATATTCAGAAAATGATTAAAATGATTCTAGTCTTTAAAATAAATGTTACTGACAACTCTAGCTGAAAAGATTGAGCTATTTCTCCATAACTCACTTTGCTCTTGCAAAAAATGTTCTTCTCGCCATTAATGAAATATATATTATTCTTTCTTGACCAGGTTTTTGGTCAAATTGGCTACAACATTGACCTTGAAAGTCCTTTTGTATCTACTGTCAGTGTTCTTTACACCTTCTTTTAATGTTTAAAGCAGTTATTTTTAGTTTCACTCAGTTTGGTGACAGTTCCCCATGTCTGAATTTTGGAAAACTTCATGACACAGCTCCTAAACAAGTCATGCAGGTTCCGAGCACGTTTTTGTTACCTGAGTGATACAACGTAATAATCTGCTTCTAAGTCTTGCCACCTTGGTCTGACTTGCAATAAGTTTTTCAGTGACATCAATGGTCTTTCCTTCCCATCCACTAATAAAATCAATTCACAATGAAATAAATTACAACAAGTTAAAACAAAAATTCCACTATTCTCAGCAAGAGGAAGGCAGTGTGGCTGAGCAGTTAAAGCACTGGACTTCCATAATTGGAGGCCCTGAGTTGAAGACCTACCCTGACAACTAGCTGGTTTTCTTCTCAGTAGTCCTAAGGTCGAATCCTTGATCACGCTTATAAAACAGCCAACTGGCTTGCCCAGCCAGAGGGAGTTTTTAACCCTGTTATGTTTATTTAAATGTTTTTCGCAAGAGTTCATTGCTCAGCCCCACTAACCTTCGTGCTATTAAATACTGTCGAAGATAAATAAAGGCATTATAATAACAATAATAATAATATCTAATAATAATAGGAAAAAAGTACAGGCAGTAACACATTTTTGCTTAATATACCTCTGCACCGTTTTAAGATTATCTAAACATTTCCAAATTTGTTGCTCTAAATCAATGTGCCTTTGAAGAATAAGAGTGGTAGCCTCCAGTTCCTACAAAAATAAATGAATAAATAAATGATTAATTAACAACAAAATTTGAATCTGGGAATGGTAAAGTCAAACCGCTCCTTTATACACTAAAACTGCAAAAGGATTGAACCGAGGAGTCATTTCATAAGTACATGTACGTAGGTTGAATATGAACGTCCGGGTGATCGTAGTCCTGGATAGGACTGTTTCTGTTGACAGTGACTGACAATTCGACAACCCGTGCGGTAGTCATCTTCAGAGTCAAATTAATGCAGCTGATACCAAAGGGCTTATGATAAGCTTCTGAATTCTCCTTTAATTAATTGCCTTGTTTTTTTTTGTGAAGAAAAGAAGAATTTAAAATGTCAAGAGTCAACCCCAATAGCTTGATGTTACCAGACTATGACACAATCTTTTAAACTGAGCCAAGGACTTAAATCTCCGCCAGTATCATATTACTAGGTTTTATAGACCCTGCTTGATGGTCCAGCTGTAGTTCAAATCTGAGACCTTCCACCTGAAAGGCTGGTGTTCTATAGTCCTGCCAACTTTTTCTGAGTCAAATGTCTGAGATTTTCATCTTGCCATGACCAGGATTTCTAAAAATGTCCCAGCGACTTCCAAAGATTTTGGATGATTCTTCGAAGACTTCAGAACCTTGTTGAAAATATTTGAAGATGTTCTGATTCCCTTGGGCATTTCCAAAGCTATTTAATAGGTGACAATTTTAGCGTGTTGTGATACAGTTAGGCCACAAAGTCAACATTAAGCATTTTTATTAAATATTTTACGTGTTAAAGCACAATAATATTCATCCAAGGACTCATGCACAATGCTTGAGAGTCGACAGGTAAGTGCAAAATGGGAGGCGGTATGCTATAAACAGTGCTGTAAACTGCTACTTAGAAACTTACAACAGCTGTAAGAGAACTCAGTAGATCATCAAACTCTTGGTCACTACATCTACACACTTGTTCACTCTTTATCCAGTTCTGAGACTCTGAACAATAACAAAACCAGTTTCGATATGTTACGAGTCAAAATTAAATTCAGTTTAAAATTTTTTAACCTAAGGTGATTCTCAATTCCTTTGTATCCTAGCCCTATTTCATGAATAATTAGGGCTATTACTGGAGATAAAGGTAATTGGGAATCAATCTAGGTTAAAAATTTTTCACCTGAACTTATATATACTTATAAATATACTTATAAATTAATGCATCAGTCAATCAGGCTGGGCACAGGTGGAATTGTCTGATGCATAATTTTGACCTGTAACATATACATGAACAGCACAAAACGCAGGCAGGTAATGAATCATGCTTACAACATGGAAAGGCACATATAACCATACAACTCCTAATCCACCCAACAACTACAAATCAACAAACGTTTTTGCTGAAGTTTTGTTTTAGTTTGTTTGTTTATTTGTTGTTGTTGTTGTTGTTTTTTTCATGATGTACAACTTCACTCGTTGGCTGTTTTTGGTACGTACGATCCCCTGTACTATAATTTTAAGTATAATTATCTACGGTAGGATTTGTTCCTTATCAGTCCAAAATTTTACCTTTTGAGCTTTTAAAAACCTGCTTGAATTTGTCCAGTTCACTTTGAAGTTTCAGCATTATTCCTCCTAAAGGTTAGAGAGAGAGAGAAATAAAGTCTAAAAAGATCAAGAACAAGCTACGAAGCTGCAGTGGTTTCAAGCAAAGATGTGTCAAATCTGCCTTGGTATAGTTAGGTATAATTTTACTCATTATTTTATCATTTGCACAGGGTGGAAGAGGAAAATCGAGTAACACAAGGAAAAGAAAACCGTAAAAGAGAAAAATAAAGCTCGATCGACCAAAAGTACACAGGCTACGTATCTACCTTCATCAGTTCACTCTCTTGCTACGTGCAGTAACAAACCCTGTGCCGCCATATTTGAGTGCCTAGAGACCAGGCCTGAAAAAAGTCAATTACATTCCCGACGTTCTGCCCGACGTCACATGCACGTTCTCTCCCGATCTCATGACTCGTGGCTCTTTCCGCCTCTACCGCTTTGTGGGCGTCTAAACTATAGAAACATGGAGCTAAAATGTGGAAAAGATTACCACACTTCTTTTGACGTTGAGAACTATTTGGATTTTTACAGAGAACCCAAGTTGAATGAATTCCAATATGTGGCGCGTCACGAATTTTGGTCAAGGCTAGCGCCTAGAAAGAATTTGAGGGTTTTAAACTTTGGCGGCGGACCAGTGATTTCAGATCTCATCAGCGCCGCGCCTTTTGTCGAAGAAATCATTTTTGCCGAGTACAGTGAGAGAAATCGGCAAGCCGTGGAAAAATGGCGACAAAATTTGCCAGATTCGCACGATTGGTCTGCACATTTCAGGTTTATTGTGGAAAATCTGGAGGGCAGGTCAGGTGAAGAAGCCGCTATTCGAGAATCGGAGCTGAGAAGAAAGATAACACATATTCTACCATGTGATATTGAGTGGGATAATCCAGTGAAATGGCCTTCGTCTTGGGAGTCGCAGTCCGCCATGTTTGATGTCGTGACAACATCCCTGTGCCTAGAAGCTTGCGTGACATCTAAAGAAAGCTATCGTCACGCAATTGGTAAATTGAAGAAGTACCTTAAACCAGGTGGACATATTGTAATGTATGGTGTTATGGAAGAGACCTATTATTTGGTTGGCCAAGAACGATTTTATTGCTTTCCACTGACTAGGAATTTGATTGAAGAGACATTAGCTAGTGAGGGATTCAAGACGTTTAATGAGATAAAACTGCTGGCTGTTTCTCTGGAAGCTTATTGTGATGCAAAAGAAATATTTTTTGCCACAGCAACTCTTGAAGAGGTCTAGCAAAAACTAACACATGCTTAGCCAGACTGAAGCCTATTTGCATAAGAATTTGGTTTGTATTAACTGCTACGAGAGTATACACTTATCTTGTAAATTAAAATCTTGCTCTACAAAATCTGCTGGTGTGTTTTGAAGTTTCGTTGTGTATTTAAGAGATAAAACTACAAACTATCTGTATTAGATTTTATGTCAGACATAACAAATATTAAGATGGCATGTAGATTCTTAATTTAAAAGAGATTTGAGTTTGAAGATAAAAAAGCTAAATAATGAGGGTTAGGATGAGCTTTGGAATGTTCAGCAAAATGAATGAAATGTTCCAAAAAAACAACTGTCTCTTAAAGAAAACAAGTTTATTTACAAAGAGCTAAAGAGTTTGTACATTAACTTTGCTATTAAATTAATTACAAGACATGCTATACTTTTTGTCTGTCTATAACATACTGTACATAATAGTATATTTACAAGATATTGTCTTTGCGGCATATTGTATCCCAAACATGAACACTTAGAAAAATCATACCTGTGATGGAATTACATTTTGTTCAACTTAAATCTGGACAAGAGACATGGTAAAAAACTAAGGAAATTAACTCGTGAATAAAAGTTTTTAAAACTACTCCTGGTCTTCATCCTCTCGGATTCCCATCATCCATTGCGTCTTGCAATCACGTGACACCAGGTGTCCAGCAGTTTTCACCTGGGTGGGGTATAAACTGGGTAATGTTGGCAAGAATGGTGAAGGCTCGGCATACTGGTTTGACAGGTACCTTCGGAAGTCTTGGGTTGCTTGTGAGTGCATGTCCACAGTTGGAAACCGGTTTGGCCTTACTGGATAACACGGAAAGGTGGTGTGCTCTGATCTGTATGACTGCTGATAGTCTGGTGAATATCCAGAGTAACGAGGAGACAACGGTGGTGTTTGAAATCGAGCGTGTACAGGATAACTAAGCTGGGGCTGATGGATTGAGGCTGGTTGGTACTGGTCAAACTGGTTTGGGAAACTTGTTTGTGGTATAGCGGGTGAACACCTTTCCTGCCGCCTTAGTTTAGCTCGGCGATTCTGGAACCAAAACTGAAAAATAAAAAAAAAGAAAAACGATTAACGATATCATACTTATGTTAGTCAAGTATCAAGGGAAAAGCTCAATGGTGACCCTACAAAAAGCGCAGACATTAAAAAACCGATCATGATTTTCCGTTCCAAAGGCAATAGACAACAGCCAATGAATTCCTACATACTGCACAAATCTTACTATAATATAATCGAATAATCTTTGCCTGCTGAATTTTCTAACGCAGTATTGTGAAATAATAAATAACTAAAATAAAACACGGTTCTTTGACTGCCAAATGGAACCCATATTAGCACAACCGCGCTACTAGATCGTCAAAACAATGACAAACTTTTGTTTTCGAATGAACATAATCAGAAAACTACAATTTCCAGACTAAAAAGACATTTTTGCAATGAAAGGTAGCGCAAGTAAGTTGTTTATCATTTTCAGTCGATCTTCACCAGCTTCAGCAATGTCTCATTAATTTTCTACGAAGAGTTTTGATTGTAATTTGTCGATCAAAAACGGACGTAAAATATCGAGAGAAAGTGAAGGATCATTCTTGCCGCTCCTTGCGCCCCCTTTACCGCCACCTGTCACTCTCCCCCGCGTTATTACCCCTCCCTGTCAAACGCACTGCCCCGAAATTTGAAATTATTACAAGACCTTACAAATGTATCACTTTAATGTGCTGACCTTTCTCCATTATTTTCCACCACAATTTTTTGAAAAGACCGAAAGCGGACAAAATGGTCACAAAAAATTAAATAATTCTCACCCGAATATTCCTGGTTGCGAGTCCAAGTTTCTGCGCCAGTTCGTCTTCATCTTCTGGCATCAGATAAGGTCGCTCAGCAAACACTTTCTCCAGCTCAAAAATTTCAATCGGTGAAAATGTGATGCGCCGTTTTTTCTTTTTCGGCTTCTTGGTAGAACTCGGGTTTGGTCGGTCTGCGTCGCTTTCCCGACCGCTGTCGACGTCAGTATCGGAGTCAACGTTGGGTGAGTTGTCGGCACTTTGGCGGCTAGTGTTAGTGCAGTTGCCTAAAAAAATTTAACAAAATCAACTTTAGCTATAATAATTTTCGTATGTTAAGGTATTATGCATTTTCCCTCTCGGTTTTCACGACCATCCTAGCAAGGCGCTTAACACTGAACTGACACTGGGATTCGTGTAGCTTTTACCAGCTGCGTCCTCCCTTTGTTTTCGCGTTCTCTTTCCTGTTCTAAATTCTACTTGTCTTGTCATAAAATTTAATAATTTCAAATGTCATCACTCCTCTGCTCCTTCTCATTTGTAGTACTACAACGCCAAACACAAGTATTACATGAGAAGAAATAACTGAGCTCCTTAGAAAGAACAACACGGAAATGAAGTTCTGTGAATGCCTTTCATCAAGCCAGTCTAGAGGCCTCAGATATTTTCCTCTGTCTACGAAGAATTAGTGACTAAGTTATCTCTCAAAACTTCTAGAGCATTTATCATTTTTTACAATAAAAGTTTTGAAGTTAACAAAAACAAAAACTGAAGAGAAAAATACTTTGGTATACCTTTAGAGTACTATCAAATCATCAACGGTTTTAGTTAATGACAACCGGAGTTATTTTCGTTATAAGCGACCAAACAAAACGAAAGTTCATTTTGTTTGCAGCTAAGTGGTTAAAATTTTGCATCGGGAATTACTGAAGAAACTTGCTCATTACAGCATTAAACACAGTAAACTAAATTGAAAATTATTGAATTGCACAGCCTTCCCCACTGAGGAGACCGAAGAAATACTCAGCGACTTTAGGTGTGGGAAGGCTGTTAAAGATAGTTATACACTGCTTATAAGCCATTGATGAATTATCAGTATTCATTCCGTTTCTCATTCAACACGCTTCAAACGGTGAAATTACTGAAATTACAAGTGCTTCTCCTTCCGAAATTCGTCGGCAAAGCCAGGCGCGAACGTAGACATATGTACAGGAAAATCACACTTACCAGAATCCGGTCGAGACTGAGTGTTATGGTCTTCTAGACCCAGTATTCGAGATATAGAAAAGGAGAGAGGTTGAGAAAAGACTGGTACCAATGGCGTGGACACTGTAGGAAGGGAAGGACAAGCCACTGATTGACGTTGTGACTCGCTGGAATGCAAATATCCACTGACTGGACTCATACTTCGACGCGCAGCCATTCCTCAGTAATATCTCGGTTGATTAGAATCGTGCAAGAGAGCAGCGCAAGAATCGTACAAACAAGAGTTTGAGAGCAAGAATAAGCTCTTCACTTAAATCCACCAGCGACTGTCAATCAATTACATCAAAAGCGGCCGACTTTGCCTTTACGCCTTTTAGGTATCGAATAAACCAATCGAAAGCGATCGGCTGTCTTTAGCGCAAACAAAGCAAAAGCGGGAACTTAAGACAATTTCTCCGTCCGCGGGTTCGTGAAGGCGGCTACTTTGCAGAGTATAACTTTGTCACAGCGCTGTTCTTAGGATAGGCTCAGCTCATCAAGTGGTATCATGCAAACACAACATGCGGCACTTGTCAAGTAAGCTTACTTACATCTCGCAGTAGACACGGAAGGCCCAAGGAAGGTATATTGCGCGCAACAAAGTATATATGCATGCTGATGGCCCTTAACTGAATATACCGGTATATTGTCTTAAGACATCATGGCGAGAATTCAATTTTTGGAGGTATTAACCTCCCTGAATCAACTGAGCATTTCTTCTAAAAGCGGGCGAGCATAATAATATAACAATAAGATTTCAGCACTGTCAAACCCCGCTTAATACGGACACCTCATTAATTATTACGGACAGTTTGCTTTGTCCCTGGGGAAGGAAAGCCCTAAAATTTTCTCTAAATTCAACCCGCTAAATATTACGGACACTTTCTATGGGCCCCCCTCCTCCCTCAGGGTTCGTGTCAATGGAATTTGACCTTAACTCAAAACAGGAGGTGATTATCAGAAGCCTCCATATGTGTTATAAACTTAAGTCAACCTTTTCCCGTTTAAATTTATTTTTGTAACAAACGGACTACCGCACAGAAGGCGAAAGAAGAAATGGCGGTCGAGGAAAAAGCTTTTTCTTTATTCCTTTACCGTTTTCCTTTGAGAATTTGTCCTCTTTTCCTTAAGGCTTTCAACAGAGGTAAGCTGCTTTCCAGTTAATATGGAGTTACTATATAAACTGACTGAAAAAAATGTGCTTAATTTTAAAGTAATGGTTCCAACAAGCACAAATTGCCTCTCTTAACAGCCTCGAGAAATTAAAGCTTCTTTGCTAAAAGTGGATTCCAAGACATCCTTTTCCTTCCCTGAACCCTCGTTCTTTAATTATTTCTCTGCACTGAAAACATGTACCATAGCATATTCATTGTTATATGAGATAGCTAAAAACGTTCTTTTAAGATTTTCTTTTCATTTTATTAAATGTTTCTCCAAGCATTAAAAAGTGCGTCTGTAAATTAAAGATCTCTCATAAAGCTTCCGTTTTTCAAAAGACCACAATCAGGAAAATTCGTAGGTTTCCTTGTGTTTTTTTTTTCTGTTAAAAAGACAATTCAGGTTAGCATACCACGGAACTAGACAAGTGGGGATCAGTCTTGTTTTTTGTTTGTTATTATTATTATTATTATTATTATTATTATTATTATTTTTATAATTGTTATTAGTAGTCTTTAGATAGTCATTTTACGACAATTCTCTTTCGTACACAAGAAGAATGTACATAGGGTATATATTTTTAATATTTCATATTCTTGAATCTGTAAATAGTAAAATTTAATAATTTTTATATTTATCATTGGGATGAACATAGAAATTTTCTTTTTTTTTAGTTTATAGACAGTTGTTTACATTTGCTCTATTGAAAACCACCAGACCACCAAGAAGTCTTTTTTTAACTATAGTTATACTAAATTTGTACTTAATTTTCAATTTTGAGAAGAGTTTAATAAAATTTCATTATAAAAAAAAAAAAAAATTATTAGTATAGGTAATAGCATGATTTGTAGTGATATTTGGCATAAATACCACGAGTGATATTTCAAAATTGTTATACATAATTTCACGAGCTTTTAGGCGAGTGAAATTTGAGACAATTTCGAAATGTCACGAGTGGTATTTATGCCAAATATCAAGTACAAATCATGCTATTATTTGTTTATACTACTACCCACAATAGTTTTGTAATTTTCACATGTAGGTATTTCAAATTAAGCTGAAATACCACTGCTCTGAGCCAATCAAATTGCAGAAATTTCTCATGTAGTAGTATAATTATTATTATTATTATTATTATTATTATCATTATTATTATTATTACTGATATAGGAGGGAATAGACAATTGTATGCTCTTTTATTTTCGACACTAGATGCTTACACTCCCCCAGTTCACGAAAAAAGTAGAGAACTGAAAAACCAGTTGAATTTAACCATCCCTTTGGATGTCGTACACGCTTCGATTGAATCAGAAGATGGAAATCCGCAACAGTCGAACCCCGCTTCATGGACAGCCGGTTAACACGAACACCTTGTTAATACGGGCAGTTCAGTTTCCTTGTTTATAGCGGCCCAATTCAACCCGCCTTATACGGACAACCCGTTGATATGATATTTTCTGTGCCCGCTCGGTGTCGCGAATTAACGGGGTTTGACAGTACCACTCCAATATAGGAAAAGGGTGCTGTTTGTCGTTGCAAAATTTCAATCTTATTTGAACATTAACCAAGAAAATGGATGTAAACACTCGTCCAACGGTCGGCATTTTTTTTCTTGTGGAACACTAAATTTCCATTTGAAGTAAGAGGACCATCGGTTGAACTATTAACGTTTGTCTACAGTCTGTCTGACTAATCACGAGTCTTGTTCATTAGTTTCTGTTGGAAGCGGACAACTTAAACAAAGTGTAGCAGTAAGAACCTGAAACCGAAGTAACTCTGAAGTGTCGCCTTCAATTAACACATCAGACACCGCTCCTTTCAAAAAGCAAAATTCCTGAGAAACGATATTCACCTTCGCGCTGTAGTGTATGTTATTATGAAATCTCTTGCTGTTTTATTATTATGTCTGAAGTAAAGAAACGGTAGAATTTAGATTTTTAACAATTAAGAGGGTTAAGCATACACTTGTTTACTGTGATCACGTGAGAGAAAGGAAGGCTTGCCGTGAATTGAAGGTCAATTAAATTGTAGTAATAATTTAAAAATATTTACTCTATTTATTCAGAATAACATGAAGTTAGAAAAAATTTTCTTACTTGCTTCAAATCTTTTCTTTCGTACTTTCATTGTATCACAGTGAAGGGGAAATTACTTCAGTAAAATATAAAACCGGTCTCTACTGTAAATTCATGTCTTTTTCTTTTTGTCCAATTTTCTCATGCAGCTGTACAGCTGCTGTAATAAGATATATAATTCACAATGGAGAGACTGATACCTTTGAGGTTGTAGCTCAAAATATTTATTCTCTCGCCTAAGGCCTGAATTTTTGTTGATTTTCTATGATGAGAATTTATTTGCTGGTCAACTGAGGTATATCGTGCTTGATTGTAAGTTAAGAAAAGTTATCAACAGTGCCAATTCAGCTAGGATCGAAGAAAATGAGATTCATAACTGATTCAACTGCATATTAATTGCAAGAAATTATTCAGTAACTTCATCACTTTTTGTCTGCGTTTGCTACTTAAACAACGCAGGGCGGCTAGCAAAGACTAATCTGGAAAAACTCCACGTTAATTCTGCTTGATATGAAAGCAGTAGGTGGATTAAACTTAAACTTCCTCCAGTTTGGAGTGGCTATATTAGCGATTATAGCCTCCCAGCATCTTAGCCACAGTTTACGGCTTTTTGACAGGTAAGGGTAAAGAAGTATCAATTTTTTATAGCGACTTATAAAACGCATATTGGGAAACCTGTTTCAAGCGGACGACAAAGTCAAAGGACGCCCTGTATTAAGAAGAATATAATAATAATGATTATGATTCCTGGGCAGTATTTGTAGCACAAAGCTAAAGGCTAATCAGTGGCTGAAAGAAACTGAGTGAGTCGTTCCGATGTTTGACTTTCTGTAAACACCGGAAATTGCCGGTATATAGGGCGCAACCGACTAGGATGGAGGGTTCAAGGAGCTATATTCTCGGTCACAAATATGTTGAAACAAAATCCCTTCAATGGTGATCTTCGAGGCAGACATGAACGCAGCATTGACGTGGGAGAATTTAACAATACAGGTCTTATGCCAGTACCTTGGGCTTTCGAAAACTGTTATAGCGAAAGTATAAGTGGAGTCGAAACGGCACCTGTCCAATCGGGAACCCCGATATTGCAGAGCCCCAAACAGGGTTAAAATTCGTACAAACATAAGTTCCCTATAAGTGACATGAGCTGTAAAAACAAGATAAGACTCATTTCCGCGTTACGCTATAGTTTTCAGACTCAAAAGACAGTTGGAAGAATAAAAATCAAGCGGGTGATCGATTAACAAGATCCAAGTTCAAACGTTTCCTTAATAATTGTTTTATATTCTCGTTTGAAGCAAAAATGTTTTCTACTGCGTATACCCCCGGATCGGAATAGTGAGGGGAGATTTTGCTAAGCATGAAAAATTTAAATTCATCAAGCTATTTCTATATATTCTGCTCGGTACAACGTGTTTATTGTTGTTCCGATGACAACTTGTGATGATGTGACTCTGCTGTCTCAGTCCCTTGAATACAAAAAGACGTATGCATCATGGCGGATAAAGGCCTGGTATGCATCGTCAATGGTTCCCACTTCTTGTTGCCTTTTTTGTGTTTTTTCCCTTCTTAAACAGAGCTCAGAAATAAAGGATGAATAAAACGTCTCTCTACCAGTTTAGACTTCTCGCCCGAGTTGGCCTTTTTAATTAGGAAGCTTAGCAAAGACGACGAGAACGGAACTAAAATAGTAATGTGTTTAGATAAACAAAACAACAACTTTGCCCATTCAGCACAATTTTTTGGTCACATTTCTTTGCCATCCGTACACGACCACGACGTGAACCTGCCAATTTTCAAGTTTTGTTGAGGACGTGACAAAAGACAACGGTTTTCTAATTCGTTTTTTAAACTTGGATACATTTCTGTAGAATTCGACTCCAGAAAAATTAATCAATATTCGAAAAATTGAACAACATGGAATATCAGCGATGAATTTTGAAAAAGTATGAATTCGCTTTTTACCAGAAGTTTTCGCCTACGTCGTCGTTGCTTAAGCTCCCCGGAAGGTCGAAAACGATGCAAAAACGCTATCATGTCTATCATTGACGGGGAGCATCAATTCATTTTTTACGCGGCCGGAAAGAGTGTCGTTTTGGTGCTTAAATGTTGGGTGTAAGATCTTCCCTTAAACTTTGCTTAAGTTGAAATAATTTCAAAATCCCCCCTCCAAAATTCCTAATTAATGACACAGCAAAAGATGCTAACACTATATTAGAGGCATTTATAGAGGCAAGTTTAAGTTTGCCGTAGTGCTTTTTCATATACAGGAGTTGAAACTGTTTGATTGTTGTGCGATTATCTTAAGACACAAGGTTCTGCGAGTGCAACCACAGACTGAGGACCACGTAAGCTCCCTGAGGGAATTGCTACAAAGCTGGAATGGTGCTGTAAGTGAATACATTAAAACAAATGATGATGTTCCTGGTGGGCCGTTCGTACCTTGTTAAGTAAGAAATTTTTTTCCCAACAGCGCACGCTCTCATTGGTTACTTCATGCTAGGCCACTTTTTCCCCGTCAAAGTCTCTGAGCGAGCAACATTGCAAAATCTATGACGTTAGAGGGTAACATTGCGCTGTTTAATACCGTTGGCCGACGACCGCCGTTGTAGCGAAGTTTAATGAACTTCCAGCGTTAAAATTTCCAGCTATATAATAAGTCGCTTAAGGACTGGTCCCACGGAAAATAGTTAATTTTGTTTCCCTCGGCTCTGCCTTGGGAAACATTGGGATTCTCGAGAAACAAAATTAAGCTTTTCCCTCAGAGCCAGTCATTTAGCAATTAATGAACGAGGCAGAGTAGGGTATGAAGAATTAAGCAGATCGAGGAGGATGTTATCGGGCCGAGGTCGATAACACCCTCCGAGATCTGCTTAATTCTTCATATCCGACGAAAGCCGAATTCAATAATTGCTTTATTATTCATTCAAAAAAATTCCCAGTTTATAAAAAACATAGCTAAAACATGCTTACCTGCATCGATGTTAAGTTCAGTCTTCCATAGTGTACGTTTAGGTTTGTCCCGGCTCCGCAAATATTCTCCAAATAGCAGATGTCGCCCTCTGAGTTGTCTTCTTGCTGTTTTCGCCCTGTTTTTAGCTATTATTTCTCCTAGTTCCGGCTGTAGGTCTTACTCTTGAAACGTGTGAAATGTCCGCCATTTTTTTTCACAACCAAAACAACTCAACCTCGTCCCCAGGTCTTCTCGGCAACGGTGCTCTTACGTAACTGGTTATGGTGAATTATGCGTGTGCCAATCAGAATTAATTAGGGAAATATTTTGAATGAATAATAAGTGTTCTTAAGGTGGCTCGACTGGATTTTTTTAGGGGGATACCTCCCAAGTTTGAGCCTTAACTACGTCGGCATGAGTAAAGATATGGAAAAAAGGTTACCACAACAGTATTACATAAAGATGAAAATTTCTTATGATCTGGGTTTTATTGCAATCATAGTCGCCATGGCAACGTAATGACGCCATTTCGTTTTTCATTTATCTTTGTGTTTCTCTGTACCAGGAGTTTTTTAAAGAAATCGCTTAAGGGAGTATGTACCTGCCATAATTGCCTCCATTATGGCAAGGTTTGAAGAAATTCTATGAGAGCGTTTTCGAAATATTTTGAAATGCAGTTTTAAGAATCATAAAAACAGTGAAATAGCATGCTAGCCGCACAATTCGCTAATATTTTAAGAAAATGATAAGCTTTGGGAACGCGGCTTCATCTGATAGTGGATTGATTCCATTGAAAACTGCATACAAAAAAAGAGGGGAATTGCTCTGGGCGATCGCGAGCAAGAAGGATTTTATTAACTTGCATTCAGATGCTTTTGACACAGTTTTTGGAGGTAATTTGGTCCACGCCTAAAAATTTCGCATTTTTCCAAAAACCGCTCGATAAATTTTTTTATAAATTCGACAATCCCGAGATCAATCGTCAAGAAATATTCTCTGCAAGTTTTAAGAACATTGAAAACGGGGAAGGCTTTTAAATAGGGCCTCAAATATAGCCAATTTTCCCCCCAGATTTTGTGTTTACAAGCGAGCGTCCTCATTATTCACTGGCATTGTTTTCAAGTTTCATATACACGTGCACATTTAGCAAAAAGATAGAATTTGCATCAAAAAGGACCCTCGGTTAAAGCTCCGGGATATGCTAATTACCGGGTAAAGAGGTTAGTGATACATTTTTAACATCAGAACAATTCTTTGTGACAGTTTCTGTGATGTTATAACCCGATTAAGATAATTAAGTATTGCTTCCTACACGATGAGCCGTGACGTTCACCGTTTCGGCTCTCATTGCTATCTGTGAGTACAAGCCAATTATTAGCATATACCGGATATTTCTTTGGAAAGTAATTTTTGATGCAAATTTATATCTTTTGCTATTTGTGCACGTGCATATGAAACTTGAAAACAATGCCAGTGAATAATAAGGACGCTCACTTGTAAACACAAAATCTGGGGGGGAAAATCGGTTATGTTTGAGTCCCTATTTAAAAGCCTTCCATGTTTTCAATGTTCTTGAAACTTGCAGGGAATATTTCTTGACGACTGATCTCGGGATTGTCGAATTTATAAAAAAATTTATCGAGCGGTTTTTGGAAAAATGCGAACTTTTTAGGCATGGACCAAATTACCTCCAAAAACTGTATCAAAAGCAGCTGAATGCAAGTTAATAAAATTCTTCTTACTCGCGATCGCCCAGAGCAATTCCCCTCTTTTTTTGTATGCAGTTTTCAATAGAATCAAACCACTATGAGATGAAGCCGCGTTCCCAAAGCTTATCATTTTCTTAAAATATTAGCGAATTGTGCGGCTAGCATGCTATTTCACTGCTTTGATGATTCTTAAAACTGCATTTCGAAATATCTCGAAAACGCTCTCATAGAATTTCTTCAAACTTTGCCATAATGGAGGCAATTATGGCAGGTACATACTCCCTTAAGCGATTTCTTCAAAAAACTCCTGATACAGGGAAACACAACAATAAATGAAAAACGTAATGGCGTCATTACGTTGCCATGGCGACTCCGATTGCAATAAAACCCAAATCATAAAAAATTTTCATCTTTATATAATACAGTTGTGGTAACCTTTTTTCCATATCTTTACTCATGCCGACGTAGTTAATGCTCAAACTTGGGAGGTACCAACCCCAAAAAATCCAGTCGAGCCACCTTAAATCTCTTTATCGTGGGGCAACCTCGTCCTCAGGGCTTTTCCCTAAAATAATGGGAAAAGCCCTTCGAGACGAGGTTGATCGTGGGGATCTAGAGAAGGGGCCTGGAGTCCCGGAACAAGCTTTTTTTTTTTAGATCAAAACCACAGGTAGCCCAAGTGTAATATGAGAGTTTGT
The DNA here is from genome assembly GCA_942486025.1 of Porites evermanni. Taxonomy (NCBI): domain Eukaryota; kingdom Metazoa; phylum Cnidaria; class Anthozoa; order Scleractinia; family Poritidae; genus Porites; species Porites evermanni. The sequence continues at coordinate 97,564 of CALNXI010000731.1, forward strand.
ATGGGAAATAAAGAGTTTGTAACTTGAATGAAATAAATGAACTAAAAGCAATAAAAGTTATAAATAAAGTGTAAATATTGTTACTTGATGTCGTTGACTTTGTTTTACGAAGTTTCAGCGCGATTTGAGTACTTTTACATCATTTCACCTGACAGTGTGGTAATATACACTGTCAGGTCAAATGATGTAAAAATACTCAAATCGCGCTGAAACTTCGTAAAAACAAAGACAACGACTCCAGGTAGCAATATTTACACTTTATTGATAACTTTTACCTCTTTTAGGTCATTTATCTCATCTAAGTTTCATTTTCCATAAAAACTCTTTATTTCCCATACAAACTCTCATATTACGCTTGGACCACCTGTAATCAAAACCAAAGCCCGCGAGACTGAGGGCAGTGCTGAAGACGCGGTTGGAAGGCTGTGTATTCCGTTGGGAGCAAGGGTTTCCGCCCTTGCGGTGAAAAACAAACAAAAAAACAGGCAAACAAACAACCAAAGGCAAAACGAAACGAAAACAAAAAAACGCGAAAATAGAAAGAAGCGCGTCCTAGCGGCTGTTATCGCCGCTTTGGAGATCGACGCCATAACGTTCAAAGTTAATATGGATCCTAACGACTCGTTTATGCGCAGGTTATCTTGTTAATTATTTTATGGACCTATTGCGGACCTATGAGCTAGTTGACAGTGAACTCAGGTAAAAATTGGAAGATATTGTGCAACGCAAATTTAATGATCGATTGATTTTTACAAAGTTTATAAAAATGTGCGTTTAAAAGGTATGGAAAACCAGACGTTTCGAGAGTGCTCCCTCCTCCTCAGTGGTTTATAGCAACTGAAAAAAGCACGCGCAATGTAACGTTTAAGTACAAATCAAAACAAAGGCTAACGTTACATGCGCGCGCTAACTTTGAGTAGTTCAATTAAAGTTAAAGTCCACATTCGGTCCGGCTGGTGCGAGTGTTCGGTGTCTGAATATCATTCTGGCCTCAAAACTGCGCTTCTCTGTTGCACTTCTGAAGCCAGAACGAATCACGCATACCAGCATGTCACCGACGCTGTGACCAGGGGATGTAAAGAGGCGGCCAACGACAAGGCCTGTGTCAGGTAGTCGGGTGGAGCGTAAATGTGAACTTAGGTACCACTCTGAATATACTGATGCGTATACCTACAAGCCTATTCAATGTCTCAACCTTCGAAGTCGAAGGAGTTTAACGAGTAGTTTATCCGAAGGTTATCACCAGTGTTGATTATTTTATGGGCCAAATGCAAACCTATAAGCCAGTTGACAAGGAACTCGTGTTTCACTCTGAAATATACTGATGTGTCTTTAACCCTATTCAATGTCCCAAACATATGTAGCTTGATGTATGGAAACAATCGTCGATTCCGGGAGAGGAAGTCCACGTTCATTTGGGTCCTGATGCTATTGAAGATTTCAAGTCAGATCTAACAAAAAGAAGTCTAAAGTTTGAAACAATGATCGAAGACACGCAAGCACTGATTGATAACGAAGGCATGTGCTGTTCAGAAGGGGATGAAGATAATTTTGACAGCTGTTATCATACAGTAAATGAGGTAAGGACAAGAATTAATTGCATTCAAACCTTCTTAATGCGATGAGCAAGGGGACAAGAACCAGGAACCATCTCAGCACTAAAGCGCACACTACCAAATCCGCGGTATGGCCAGTACCTTAGAAATGCGTACAAACATATATCCCGGACAGTGGCAGCCCGATGCACGGCTGTTTCGCCCATGTCCACATTATAGCCCTGGTTTCCTTTTAGAGCTACAATCGGCGACAAAATTTTTGAGATATTGCAATCAAATAGGATAACTTCAGAGCAAAATAATCAAGGAAGAAAAAGCTATGTTTTCCTTTTTTGAAGTCAAGAAAACGTCAAAAAGCCCCTTTAGGGGAAAGTGTCTCATCTCATTTTGTCGCCGATTGTAGCTAGGGATGTATGAAATTTTGTGTCTTTGCGAAATTAGGACAGTTCGCGGGAACATGAAGGAACTCGGTACCTAATGAGGCCCAGTTCAAACGTCGAAGTTTCATGTACCGATCCTGATGAATAAATTACTAAAACTTATTTCACTGGTAAACATTGTAGACTGTTGTACATCGCGAAAATGAGTTGATTCCGACTAATTTTAATTAATTAAAGTTTGAAGTCTGAATCAACCGTCAAACTTTTATCGTTTGGATCGACCCAAATTAAATAGCTGGTAAGTACGGGGCATGAAAAGTTCCACGTTTGAACTGAGGCTAACCGGCTAACTGAAAGATGTGTTTTTATTATCGGCTTTTGATCAAATGTTTTCTTTTTCTCAAACGTTACAAAATATATCATATGATCAAAACACAGCTAACCAGGGACACATTGATCAGCACTTTAATTTATTTGTCATACTTTAGATTAATCCATGTTCTAAAAGCTGACCTTGTTGTGAGAAACGTTGTAAGAATTTACTTGACTCGGTAAATATTTTTCCTCAAACCAGATCCATGATGAACTGTTCCGATTGAGGAAAGAATACCCGGACTTGGTGAAGCTCGTAAACGTGGGAAAGTCTTACGAGAAGCAAGATATGTTAGGGATAGAGGTGAGATCTAGGCCGCAGCGAAAATGGAAACTCCGATCCACCGATGAGCACATTCAAAAGATAAGATATCAAAAAGGAGAAAACTTAATGTCATTATAAGTTTTAGACACCCTTTTCAGGGATGTAGGTAACTAGTGCTGACTTTTTTGTGTCACTTAAGAGATTTTTTAAATTCGTGTCAAAACCGTTCTAAAAATGAACTGGTCAGTGCAAATGCGGCGTGGCACAAGTACATGGAAGTTGTTTGCTCTGGGGTATAGGTTCCTGTTTATAATTAAGCCAGAAATAGAGCTCACCAGAACTCAAACAACCTCTCCCTATTTTGCTAGGTTTGAATTTACAGTCATCTTCTTTCCTCAGATTAAACAAAACACACCCGATGCCAGTGAGCGAGGTTTAGTTTTTATACTTTGCGGAATTCACGCCAGAGAATGGATCAGTCCAGCGACTTGCATGTACATATTACGTCAAGTAAGTAGATTCGAATGTACCTCGACAACTAGCTTTATTTTCATTTAAATCAAGTTGAGAGACTCTTAACAATTCGTTCATTCATTCATTCATTCATTCATTCATTCATTCATTCATTCATTCATTCATTCATTCATTCATTCATTCATTCATTCATTCATTCATTCATTCAGTCAGTCAGTCAGTCAGTCAGTCAGTCAGTCATTCATTCATTCATTCATTCATTCATTCATTCATTCAGTCAGTCAGTCATTCATTCATTCATTCATTCATTCATTCATTCATTCAGTCAGTCAGTCAGTCAGTCAGTCAGTCAGTCATTCATTCATTCATTCATTCATTCATTCATTCATTCATTCATTCATTCATTCATTCATTCATTCATCCATCCATTCATTCATTGTGCGATTGCTTGGTCACAATGTGGTCGGAGAGGCATTAGCTAAAAATGTTACGTAAAGAGATGGAACTTGAGTTAAAACTATACCTTAATTCTGCTTTTCCTTTGGAACATTAGCTTCTGGAATCCAAAGAAAGTGATGAGGGAGTTGCAAACATGGTGAATTCATTTAACTGGTTTTTCCTGCCAGTTTTCAACGTGGATGGCTACAGGTTTACGCAAGAAGTAAGTAATACAGCGAGGATAATCAATAGTGATCAACGCGCATACTATATTGTTCTTTGTTGGGGAAGGGAGATTCCCCGAATCCTCATTCTCACTTCGCTTTGTTCACAGATTTCGGCTAGTTTGCGTTGAGAAATTGAAAAGGCTCCAAATAGTCTTAAATAGCTACAGGACTTCAGTAGAGTTTGGTGTTAAGAGAAATAGCTAGAAATTTTGATTGGTGATGCCGACCTGAATACTTGGTTACCGCCGATCGATGCTGAGAGTTTTGTTCATTTAATGGAAATAAAAAACTTTGTTGTCAACAGGTAGACCGTCTTTGGCGAAAAAATCGAAGGCCGATTCTCCTTACAGGCTCTGGTAAAGCAGTCGGCGTAGACTTAAACAGAAACTTTGCAACTGAAAATTGGGGTTCGTAGTCAATTCTAACTCTTTTTATTAACAACACTTAATTTAACGGGTTTTCAGAAAGAAAGATTAGATTTCTATAGAGATCATTCATTTTCCTTAGACTACTTGCAGTTCACCTTGTCTCCTAAAGCCCGACCGACTGATAACCCAAGGAAATGTTTTTCGTCGCTAACCGCTTAAACGTAATCGACCAATACTTGGGCATAGGTGATGAGCCGCTGAGGGAATGAAATCCAGCCCCTGTTTAGGAAAAAAAATCCTAAAATACATACCCTGTTTTGTACAACAACCGTGCCTCAACTAATTACCCTGTTTCGAACAAGAACAAACGCACCCGGTCTTGTTTTCAAGTCATTTATTGGCGACTGCAGCAGAGCAAATTCACGTTATAGCAATTGCTAGTCATTCATGTTATAGACTTTGACGCGGGAAGGCCCCGTCGAGTGTGTCTGGTGCTCTCCGCTCGCTTTGCTCGCCTGCAAAGCGAAAAAATTACGCCTGTTCTTCGGGCTTATATTTGAACCATTGCTTTATTTATAGGGCTGAATGATTGCGTCTCTAAAGCAAATTGTGAAACTTATCCTGGAGATAAGCCGTTTAGTGAGATTGAAACTCAAACCGTTGCCGCTTATCTTAAAAGCCGTGCTTCAGAACTGGTCTCCTTCTTTGATATTCACTCCTATTCACAGCTGTGGATGGCCCCTTGGGGGAATAAGAATGGGACACCGGCTGAGTATAATCTAATGGTGAGTCGAAAGACAAATTATTTAACGAAAAAAAAAAAGATGATTTAAAGGCTCGCACCATGTGAGGATATCCCCTGGGCTTTGGAATCCGGAACTCAGCTCAAGAAATCCGGAATCCGGCCCCATAACGATTGGAATCCGGAATCTATCTCCCATTGACAAGAGATCCAGAATCCAATACATGGAATCCAGAAATAAAATGCACTTTTTTTGAGTGTTAATGTATTTAGCACGAAATTACAAATTGGGGACACTATTGTTACGTTGTATTTTTTATTGACGGGGCAAAGGAGGTATTAAAATTTGGTATGCTCACGAAACAGAAAGACTGAGAATTTAACGAAGTTTTCACGTTAATTTAAAGTCGACAGCCAACTCATATCCGAAGTTATTTCGCAATCAATGCTTGACTTTTTGTTGTAAGTAGAAATTCGCTATAACTCCATTTAAAACCCTTGAAAGTTGTTTTGGTAGTCAAAGTATGAAAATGAACAAACATAATTTTCGTTATTTTTAATGCCTTTTAATTCTGTTGACTGCATACAGAGACGTGTGATGAAAGCTGGCACCGAAGCAATAAGGTCCACATCCGGGAAAGCGTTTAAATTCGGACCGACTTATCAAACAATATGTAAGTTAAAATTATACTGAAACTCAGTGCGTGTGTGAGTGCTAGTAAATACTAGTTATGTAGTGACAGCTAGTACCTTTACTTTTATTGCTATCCTCAGTTTCTGAGTTTTTTTAATGCACTGTATTAAAAATAATTTCCATGTAGACCTTTATTTTTTTATTTTATTGGGAAATTTGCTTTAAACGAGCGCACGTTGAATTCATTAACAATGTTGAACGATATCGTGTCAACGTGTTTTTAGTCGTTTGCAGATCCAGGGGGAGGACCGGGGGTTCCGGGAGTTCTGGGGGATCGGGGGGTCCAGGGGTCCGGGTCCCTAAATGCACCCATCAGTCTGGAAGAAATTTATAGCCTTTAAGTGACTGAGTGCAAGGAAACTTAAGGCTCACAAGTTTAGTGGTGAAAAAATAGCTTACGGGTGCAAATGATAAGCTGTAAACAGGTTGTATTAAAGTTCTAAGGGTGAGCTCAAGTTTGGACCCCTGTAGCCTGTTCCAGGCTCTCAGATAGTAGGGAAGGCGCGAAAGAAAAAGGGACGCGAAAAATCGGTCTTCGCGCTTTATCAGTTCAGCCGACCAGACTATCTCGGAGCCTGGAACAGGCTAGGACCCCTGGCTTCGCCCCTGATTTGGCCAGGGTCTTTAAAAAACAGGCGTCCCAAGCTCACGTTACAAAAGTGGAATGTAATTTACTTTCTCGCAAGAGAGTCGGTGTCGCGTTACAGGCGACTGTTGAGACGTTGTGTAAGAAATAAAATACTGAGGCCTGATATTTAGCGTTCACAGACCTCAGTACCGTATTTATTCGATTAACCTCCCAGGGCGCTTATTATATTTTTGGACCTTGAGAGTGGGCGCTTATACGAGGTTGGCGCTTATTCGAAGCTGGGCGCTTATTAATTTTTTTTACCATTTTCAGCAAGTGTAGTATGTTTATTTTGCAATAAAACAATAAATGCTTACAAGAGCCATAAAACGCGAAAAAGTAACAAAGCAAGGTTTCTGTAAAATACTCTGAAGAAATTTCCGTCGTCGGGGAAGTCTCTTATTAGTACTTATTCAATTTCAATTTCAATCTCATTGTCAGTGGTTGGGGTGGGGGTGGGCGCTTATTTGAGTTTGATTGGGAGGAGTAGGGGTGGGCGCTTATTCGAGGCTGGGCGCTCATCGACATTTTCTCTTTTTAGGATGGGTGCTTATTCGAGGTGGGCGTTAATTCGAGGTTGGACGCTTATTCGAATAAATACGGTATTTTATTTCTCATACAACGTCTCAACCCTGGGGGTCTCAACGGTCGCCTGTAACGCGACACCGACTAAATTACATCCCACCGCCGCTCGTAAGGTGAACTTGGGACGCCTGTGTTTAAAATTGATTTTTTAATAAATAATTTTACTACTGTCCACTCTCTCTTAACTGACACCTCTATAAAACGAACTCCAAGAGTTGGTCCCTGCCTTTCTTTGCTACTGAGTTTCTGTGTTTGACTCTCTGTAAGACGGACTTCTCTCTAAGACGGGCACTTAACCGGTGTAAAAGGCGTTCACTTAGAGAAGAGTTGACTGTATTAAAGACCCGGAAGGGGGGGGGGTACTTCCTAGCTATAGGCTAATGGGGATGTGCCACTGGATTGGGTCGCATTTTCAAGGCTACAATGGGTGAAAAAATTGTTGAGACTCAAACTAGGATAACTTCAGAGAACAAAAGAAACCGCGCCCCTCCCCAGACCCCTCCATTCAAAGTTTGGGTGTTTGTTGTTTTCTATAGGTAGCTCGAACATCGGCACAACATTGCTTGGAGGGGATGGGGGAGGAAAAGCTATATTTCCTTCTTTTGAAGTCAGTAAAACGCGAAAAAGCCCCGTTTAGGGCGAAGTGTCTCCACTCATTTTGTCGCCGATAGTAGATTGACGATAATGGGGTTGCATTTTCATTAGTGTATGGGATCGCCTATTTTCGGGATTTTGGGGATCAGAAAATTCATTTACGTAGGGATTTAAAAATGGGAAGATTTTTACTTCATTGAGTGTGAACAATGTGTCAATTCAACAGTCAGGATGACCTAGTTATAAAGCTTCATAAGGTAGGTGCGTAAACAAATAGTTACTAAGTTGGGATCGCGACAATTACATTTTCCCAAAACTGACCAAGATGGGGTCTATATTTGGCCACAGAATAGACTATAATGGGGCAGGAGTTCTGAGAGGGCAGCGGCACATTAGTAACCCAGCAAAAATTAACCCAAGTAACCAACCCGGGATTACAGATCGAATTGGGCAGGCTCGCTTCACTATATTCTAAGCTCATCACAATAAAGTTTCGATATTGCATTTTTCAGATCCTGCATATGGCATAACAATTGATTATGTGTACGACACGCTGGGTGTTACTCACTCGTATACAATAGAGCTAAGGCCATCTGATAAGGACGACAATGGATTTATTCTACCCGCTTGTCAGATCATTGATAGTGGAAAAGAAATCATGGCTGCTTTCAAGGCTATCACCCCGATCATGGCAGAAAATCCCAAGAGAAAAGTCAAAAGAGACAGAAAACTTAGGTCACAATGAAGTGTTTTCAGGTTTCGTCAAGTCCGGCTTCATTGGAAACCATTCCAGTCGGAGTCTCTGTTTCCCTTTTAACCATTTTCTTAAACCTGGTTTTCCTTAGCGACGGAGTCAAAATCAAAAGCACAGAGCTTTAAACCAGTCTTAGCTGGTTCCAGGCGTTCACCCATGGCGAAAAATAGACAGAAGAAAAACAAGGGGTGGGGACTGCGATGTGGCATTTGGCGCCTCTCTCCACTACTGTATCTGAACAGTCTGATCGCCTCCACTATCTGAAGAGCCTGTGTAGCATGGCGCAGTTTTGTCAGTCGCGGTTTCACTGCCGTCGTCCGCCTTGGCTTATTTGCGCGCCCAACCAAAACCGCTATGCTACGCAGGCTACAAGGAAGCTTAAGCAAAGGCGTTTTTGAGCGACGGACGTCAACCGGACGTAAGGCATTTTCCCTCTTAATATACCTTGACTATATAAAGTTTGTATTGCATAGCTTCTTTACTCTTATAGAGACGATTTGACTGAAAATAAGGACAATACCATCGTTCAAAAAGCCACTTCCGATTGACGTACGTCGCTCCAAAACGTCCTTGCTTGAACGATTGGAACCGGCTAAACTAGTCCAGTAAAAACATCAGACTCGTACCCAGTCGCTATTTATGTGTTTTGGGGGGTAAGAGAAGATTGGGGATTAGGTTGAGGCGCGCGCGGGGTCTCATGGGAAGGAAAGAATTATTCTCCGCGCGCGCCTCAACCTAATCCCCAATCTTCTCTCATCCCAAAAAAACACATAAATAACGACTGGGTACGAGTCTGTAAAAACGTATATGGAGGACTTTGGCTGGTTCATTTTTCCGCTTCTACTTGCGGCAGTGACCCCCTTCACCACCCCCTCGTTGCTTTTCGTGCTCCCTTCTCTTTGCCCCGTCCCCACTACAGTGGAACCTCGAGATAGGCAAAGGCCTAGGGACATGCAAAATTAGTTCGCTATAACGAGGTTTCGTTATATCGAGGTTCTTTTTCGTATATTTTACTATTACTAGGGTAAAGAGAATCGTTCGTTATTCCGAGGACTTCCTTACATCGAGGTTCCACTGTACCCGAACGATACAATTGCATTCTAAGCAAGTTTAGATCGTAGTCAACGCAGTCACAATATAAGCGGTGAAAAAATAGAAACGTTTTGATCCTTGGAACTTCGATACTGTCGAGCTTATGACTCCGTTAACGGCCCCAGGTTTGATACGACTCCGATTACAAATCCAATAAACTGACGTAGCTGCTGATCACGTGACTGAAAACGCTGCATGGATGGAAAAATTCAACTAGCATTTACGTATTAGTCTAGTCGCTACAAACTGGAGTACGTCTAGATTTGTATTCTTCCATTAATTTTTTTTTTCCGAAAGGATATTTTCTCTTTTCTTGTGCCCGTCTCGACTACCTTAAGCCAATTACGGACATCAAGCATTGTCGTGTTTTTAAAATTGAAAGTTTGAATAAAGCTATTATTATTATTATTATTACTATTACTATTGTTGTTGTTGTTGTTCTAGTACCCAGGTCCTGCTTCCTGAAAGACCGATTAGCGCTAATCCAGGATTAAAATTTTGTTCCGTTTTTGTATTTTGCCTTCCTATGTATTGCTTAGAATAATATTTTGTGTTATCATTACTGTATCTCAGAGTAAAGGTTCAACAGTATTTTGTAAGCTTGAGTTGCATGTTCCAAGACAAGAAAACCTTGCTTAAAATTTGGCTTAATCCTGGGCCAACGTAACCATCTTTCGAGGAACTGGCAGGGGTAGACAAGTTCCGCTTTAGTTCTATTCCTCTCTGGGTTCGAGTCAGCCCATTAACGCCTGGATTTTCTGTGATGACTTGAGGGATAAAATAACTATAGCTAATATCGAAAATCACGATCATGAAATTTTGCAACTGTTCTTGGTTTTAGGGTCGTGTCCTTCTTTTCCCTTATTTTTTTTAAATTAAGAACGCCACTCAATAATGTCCAATTAAAATCTTACTTAAACTCTGAAGTCTTAAATTAAATTTTCCATTAGAGCAGTAAACGACAAGACAAAGGTTATTGACCGGCCGTAATTTCAAGCCCCGGTTATCAGAAGTTAGTTCGTCAGAACAGTTCTTAAACTGGATCTAAATTTATCATATCACTAGCTATGAACATATCTAGACCTTGTCAGTTTAGGACCTTTAACATGCTCTACATTGTTGCGAGGAGTCTATAGAACCAATGACGATACTCTTTTAATCTGTTTAATTTGTTTAGTTCTAAGTTCTATGAGCGAAGTTTCAAGACCATCATCCGATAGTTCTAGCTCTCGTTCGATCTTGTCTTTTAATTAACCAAAGCTTTTCTTTTACGCCCGGCCACCACCAGCATTTGAAAGTAAATTGCACATGCAAATTATCATCATCTGAAGAGGGGTATTCAAGAATACTTTTTTATAAGTCGTTTGAACTTATTAACAAATCGGCTAGAGGTATCATAAACCCAGGATCCTGTTGCTTTTAAGAATACACTGTCCGATAAGCTATCCTCTATCCTCACAAGTCAGTCATTTTTTTGGTTAATAAACTAAAAGTTAAGTTAATTCTTGTATTATTGATGCTATTGTTGACAATAGAAATATCTTTGTTAATTATCAAACGGACCTCTGAAATAGAAATTTGATTTAGGATCAAAGACAACTAATGGTCTAAAGAAGTAGTCCTACATTTGCACAGGAGTGCTAAACCAATTAAATTGCTTAAGTAAATTTCTAGCTTCAAGACCTAAGGCCCTAGCCTATAAGGTCTTTAACTCAGTAATTTAATATTTACTGATTAGCAATTTAGACAAAATTAAACAATTTCAAACCGGCAAGGTTAACGGTCTTACGCTCTGATTGAAATCCCTTTCAAAAAACTCATAAGGCCTCTTGAATACAGGTAAATAACAAATGATAATGATACAGCTAATACAGTGTTCGGTTCCCTGTGTATTTGGTAGTGCACTAGTCGACCAATATTTTGAGATCATTTGAACAATGTTTGAATTTCGGCTCAATCGATCGTTGATAACTTATGGCCGCAGGTCGATCGGTCTCCAGAAAGGGCTTTAAATTCTTCCAGGGCGGTTGCCATTAGATGGCAAAACGTTTTACATACACCACAAACATTATACACAAAGAGAAAAAGAGAAAGCCAGAAAACTCACGCAGCCGCCGCCGTGTTCACATGTCAGTGATAATATGGTGACATGCTTGCTTGATTTTATTAAAAATTCTCCATTGGTCGAAGAAAATGAGATACATAACAGAACAACAAATTATTCAGTGACTTCATCACTCCTGGTATGGTTTAGCCAATTTTAAAACATAGGGTATGATGAAGATTAATTGGAAAGAAATCCACGTAATTTTGTCTTGCTATGAAAGCAATAGGATTAAAATCCTTCCAGATTGGAGTGGCCATATTAGTGTTTATCGTCTTCCACCATCTAAGTCACAGTGCACGACTTTATGACGGGTAAGAGTACGAATTATGAAATCCAAGTTAACGACTTAAAAACGTTACAACTTCTCACTAATTCTTTATGTCTTCTTTCCCTTAACGAATTAAATCGCGACTTATTTTGTCACATAAGAAGGAACCTTTTTTTCTTCAATAGGACCCACATTCAACGGACGCCCTATATTTAGCAGAGGCTACCGTCATTTACCCTTCTAAAGGTTTCTGTATTAACTGACAAACCAGCTGTAGTTAGCAGGCACCACTATTTTATAAAGGTTTCACCGTAGCTACTAGTTTACGTTTCCTTCACAAAGTTTGGAATATGTATCGAAAGCTGCTTTCTCTCTGTTGCTTCTTCAGCGGTGTTCTTCGACAAGACACTGAGTCCTGAACAAGTCAAAAAATAATGGGGTGTTCACCCGGCAGTACGTTTTTTACTGCTCAATTTTTTAAAATTGATTCTCATAATTTATTTCAAGGATACGTTCCCTCTTCGTCTTGGAGTTAGGCGAGAAAACGGCATATACGCAACGCGAAAGCAAACGGAAAAGTCCCGCAAGAGAACGAGTATAATACAAGATTCTCTGAAAAACCTAAAAATACATGCTTATTTCTGCGAGCTTCATTTGCGCAAATGTGTTTTAATTTATAATTCAACAGATGACTTTACGTTTTGCGACTATTTTAAGACACAAGGTTCTGCGAGTGATACCACAGAATGAGGACCAAGTAAGATCCTTGAGGGAACTACTACAAAGACGAAATGATGTAAGTGCAAAAAATAGATCGAATTCAAGGCGGCGTTTGGGCTACTCTCAGGTCTGACGGTACAAATGTAGCTCATTCAGTGAGAAAGGGGCAGTTAGAAGAATAGGCTAATTTAGCAACAGGACGGGAACGTCAGTTGACGACGGGAAAGCGCGCGGAAAGAACTAAACACGCCTTCCAGTGCCCAATTTGCCGCTCTGACATTGGTCAAGCCAGTTGTTTGATTTGCGCGCGCCGTCGTCAACTGACGTTCCCGTTCTGTTGCTAAATCAGCCTAATAACCAACAAAACGCGACGACGGTAACGTCTGCGTGGGAGGATATCAGAAAACCTAATTGCTGATGAATGGCTCTTATCAGTTCTAAGGTCTGGGCAAATAAGGCTGTACCCTTTTCCTATTAACATTGCTCAGCTTGTTCTACTCATCTGAATAGTCGCTGGAAGGTGCAGCAGTTAACTGTTTGAAATCCCTTCAACCTAAAAAAAGGGCACCCTTTAACGCTTACAAAAAAGGCAACAAATAAACAAAGCAAGATTTTCCCTCATGGACTCAACTCCTCCTTGGGGTTCAGCTAAGCGCTTTCACCACCGTAGTGACTAGTCCAAGCATGATGAAGTTACGGGTGCTTTTTGGGAAGGCTCGTTGGTACTTACTTTGTGGACCAATTGCGGACCTACCCAGGAGTAAACAAGTACGCACGCTTGAAAGACTAGATAGATGGCATGGATTTTTAATTTTGAACTTTCCGGATCATGCAAGAAATTTTTTATGACTCTATACCCTCTTGAATATTCCGATCCTTTTGTAGGTAGATGTATGGAAGGACTCATTGATTCCCGGGGAGGAAGTTCACATTGATTTGGGTCCCGATGCTATTAAAGATTTCAAGGCATATCTGACAGAAAGAAGTCTTGAGTTTGACACAATGATTGAAGACACGCAAGCACTGATTGACAACGAGGAAGTATGCTGTTCAGAAGTAGATGAAGATATTTTTGACAAATGTTATCATACATTGGATGAGGTAAGAGCAGAATTATAATTCACAGGTAAACCTTCTTAATAAGAACAGGGACAGGGCAATCTCTTCATCAGAGATGTCCTATTCAGAGAGGTGCAGATTGTAGAACGTTTTGTATTTTTGCTGGCAAAGAACTGCCCAGGATTGTTGGAAGGGGATTCTGCATCAGGTCTATGGGACCAAGACACCTGTACCTATAACAGAGATCAGTCCGTATCATGAGGTCTTTTTTTGCGGATCCCTTTTGGTTTGTTTTACAACCCACACTTATAATCAATGATTCCCGGATAATTAATTAACAAGAATGCCCTGCTCAAAATGTTTATTTTTATGATTACACAGTGGAGTTCAAACACACAATTGTAATCTCCTCTAACAAATAAAAAAGAGCTGAACGAACAAAATACTGATTTTTTGGTATTGAGTATTCACCCAGTTAAATTTTGTCTATGGTGTAAAAAGTTGAATTAAATGAAACGTCACGAGAATTCACTTACTAAATAAAATGTTTCCCTCGTTGCCAGATTTATAACGAACTTTTTCGTCTCGCTGAAGAATACTCTCATTTGGCGAAGCTGATAAACCTGGGCAAGTCGTACGAGCAACGAAACATGTTAGGGATAGAGGTGAGATGTTCTGAAGAAGGAATCCACCAGGAAATTGAGTAATGTTAATTCTCAGTGGACAGAAACCTTGTACCAGAATAATTTAAGGAATATTGCATTCTTTTTTATATTTTGTAAGGCCTAAAGATGTAATCAGTCATCTGTAATAACACCAAAGAAAATTTCTCATGGGAATCCTAGAAAATGAATGTCAAATTTCACAAGAATTGTAAATCTCTGTGAATTTAATGTAATTTTGTTAAATTTGACATTCATTTTCTTGGGCTCCCATGAGAAATTTTCTTTGGTGTTATTACAGATGATTTATTACATCATATATCTTTAGCTCTTGAAAAATATAAAAAAAGGATGCAATATGTTTTAAATTATTCTTCTACGAGATTTTTGTCCACCGAAAATTGCAGTTACTCAATTTCATGGTGGTTTCTGTCTTAATACCTTTAACTAGTTAAATTTATACCCTGTTTAAGACGCAAGACCCTGAAAACCATACCCTGTTCAGGGACACATACCGTTTGGGCCAGATAACGAAATGCCCCCGCCCCCCACTCTGTCCTCCCCTCTGGGTGGACTGACTGGCATCCCGTTCAGGATAAGTTGATTACAGTTAACACTCCTAGACTCAGACAAATCGGTCTTAACGGTTTGCAAGTTTTGAATTTATCTTCTTTTCTCAGATTAAGCAAAAGAAACATTTATCCCATGAGCGAGGATTAGTCTTTATAATTTGTGGAATTCACGCCAGGGAATGGATTAGTCCGGCGACATGCATGTACATATTACGTCAAGTAAGTAGGTCACGAAACTCCTCGTCGACAACAAGCTTTATTTTTGTTTAGAGCGAGTTTATCATTTATCAGTGAGTACAAGATCGCTATCATAGATAGGCGGAAGGGCTGTTCTATTATGTATTGGTAAATGACATCACAAGCCAAATTTTTTAAGATCGGTGGTGACAAAACTGCTAACTTGTTAAAAATGATAGAGATAGCTTTGCTTTGAGCCATGGCCTTTCCCACGACTGCATTTGCTTAGAGCAGAGATTCCATCCGCCTGTTCATCCATTCATTCATTCATTATTTGAGTATGCTTGATCACACCTTACATTGGTCGCATAAGCTCTATTAACGTAATCATACTCCCATAGTAGAGGAAAAGAAGCTTTCAGTTACAAACAGTAGTTACGTTTTTGCGTTATTCCTTTGAATATTAGCTTCTGGAATCCAAAGACGGCAATGATGAGGGAGTTGCAAACATGCTGAACACATTTGACTGGTTTTTCCTACCTGTTGTTAACGTGGATGGCTATAATCATACGCAAGAGGTAAGTAATACATGCAGAGGAGAATATCATTAGTGATCCGACCGAAAACTTGTTAGGGAGGGAAAATTTACATTCCCCCTTGCGTTCGCTTCATATTATTTTTCTTGTCGAGAAATAAGAAAGTGTCTTGACAGTCAAGTCAGTTTGTAGAGCCTTTTGTTGAGAGGAATTTTGTTTTATGTTCGCGGCAACTTAATTTTAGGTTAACGTGAGACGTGTTTACGTCAGTGTTTTTCAAGACATTGACCTGAATTGTTTTTTTTTTTTTCATTCCCAACAGGTTGATCGACTTTGGAGAAAAAATCGCAGACCAGTTCTGTCTCTAGGCTCTGTTAATATAATTGGTGTGGACTTGAACAGAAACTTTCCGAATGAAAACTGGGGTGCGTATTCATTTCAGATCTGATTCTATTAATCAAAATACTGAATTCACTACGAAAAATTGTCCTGAGAAACCAGCCGAAAATCCGCAAAGCCACCACTGTTTTCACCGCAAAATGACGTTTGACGAACGCGCGCAGTAATTCCATACTGGTGACATTTCACCAACCAGATCTAGGCAGTGCTTTTTATTGGTTGAAGCAAATTTCCGGCGCGGCACGAGCTGGCCACAGCCTCTCGGTAAAGGCCATTATAGGGAATACTTTTCCCCGGGCGACACTGCTGTTTCTAGTTTGGTTTTGTCTCAGTGTTATTTCAGGATTTTTTTGTTGTTAAGGTACAAAATCTAGTATTCAAATCATGATTGGTTTATTTCTAGGGTTGAATGACTGCATCTATAAACCGAACTGTGAAACATATCCTGGGGGAGAACCACTGAGTGAGATTGAGACTCAAAACGTGGCTACTTATCTTGCAAGATGTGCTCAACAATTAGTTTCTTTCTTTGATATCCACTCTTATGCACAACTGTGGTTGTCCCCTTGGGGAAGAAATCAAAGTACACCACGTGGATATAGTCAAATGGTGAGTATGTCTCGCTAAGCAACGAATGCACTCCTACTTTAAAACTGAAGCGCCATAAATCTGCTCGATGTTGCCAACATCAGTTTGTCGGAGAAAAAACAAACAAGAAGTAGTTTGTCGGCAAAATTTCAACTGATGATGTTCCCACGTTTCAGAAGTCAACACGAAAATATAATTGTTTTTTTTTTAGTATTTATATATTTATTTTACAGCAACACTTTATTTCATATTTACAAACAAAGGAAAAATAACAAAAATTGTAGAAAACTAGAAAAAAAGTGACAAAATTACAATTTACAAAAGTTATTGAAAATTACAATTTAATTTATCTTTACCCTTATAAATGAAAAATCAGTAACTCTTTTCTTTATTTTATTTTTTTAACATAACATAAATTGTTGCAATTGCTGATTGAATAATCATTCTGATCTGATTCTGATCATGATTTTCCTAATGTGTTTTCATTTGTTTTGACTCCATACAGAGACGTGTGATGGAAGTTGGCACAGAGGCAATAAGACACACATCTGGAAGAGTGTTTAAGTTCGGACCAATTTTTTCAACTTTATGTAAGTAAAAGCTAAAAGACATTCAATGTCAGTCTGAAATGTCACACGTCTCCATCCCCTAAACCGTCGGGGGGGGGGGGGGGGGGAGGAGCCCGGGGACCTTAAAAACCCCAAACGGGGGCCCCCAGAAAAACGCCCGGGAAAAAAAAACTTCACATTTTTTCTCTTTTTTTGATAAATTTTCAAGGGGCCAAACCCTTTTAAAAAGGGGTTGTGGGGTGGNTTCTAAGGGGCCAAGCTACTTAAAAGAAGGGATTTGGGGTTGGAGCTGAAGAGAAGGGCCGCGCCTGAGTTCAGGCAGAGATGGTACAATTAATCGCCTTGCCGTTCCCGTTCCCAAGTAAACTTAAAATTTGGTCATTTTACGTCGTAGTTATATAGGGACTGCAAAGAAATGTACAAAAAAGCGTGATGCACGTGCAGAGTTGTTGTTTTGCGCATTAAACCTATTGCTTTTATGACGTTCCCGTTTCCGTCGCCGTCGTACTTTCGTAAGGTCCCTACTCTCTCCGGCCCGCACCCCTCTCTTGTTAGGGAGTGAAGAAGTATGACATTTCAGACTAATTCAATGCGCGCTTGTTTGTTTGTACGTAAATATCCATACAGCCAATTGTTACTTCTGTCATCTTTATGCATTTTTAAACAAGCAGAAAAGTCATCATCACTTGCATCATCGGGCAAGTGTGTGCTACTCCAGCAGTGATGAAGGAAGGTTCTTTTTCGCCCTCTTACTCTCAAAACGAAAAAAAAAAAAGAAATCCTGCTCGCAGGCCACATCTTCAAGTGAGACTTTTTTGGGATAACTTTTTATTACCATTATTATAATTACGAACGGAACTAGGGTTCACTTACTCCTTCATTTGATATACAGATTTTACTAAGGTCAAAAACAAAGCTCCCTTTAATAAATTTATACACCGTATTCACAAATGGCGGACACGCGGGAAAAAACTGGTGCCTAGTCATGAAAGCGAGGCGTTGGAGGATAAACAAAAATTGCAAATTAAGACTTTCAGAGAACTTGCAGAGTGTTTAGCACGGATTCCACCTAAAATAACTTTGTACGGACTTCGTTTTAAATACAATTACGTGGGATGCTTTCTGCTTTTAATATTTAGTAGTGATTTGCTGTTTGCAATCAAAAAGGACGCGTATATCATGATACTGGTCAGCGGATACCCTGCTTTGACAGCTGTCAATTGACCACAACATAGATGTTCATTATTAGGTTGCAGGCTATCACACTAGCTAGAAAATGTGAGATTTCACATTGGTTGCCTGTGGGACTACGTACGTACGGTCACGTAACTATCAAGTTTCTCGGATGAATAGATAACCAAATTTTTTTTGCTTTGGGGCTCCGATATCAAAGTAAAGTGTGATCTTTCGTTTTTCAGACCCTGTATATGGTGGTACAATTGATTATGTGTATGACACTCTGGGTGTCACTCACTCGTATACTATAGAACTAAGGCCCCCTGCTGATGGGTTTTCGGGAAAAGGATTCATTCTGCCGGCTTGTCAGATCATTGAGAGTGGAAGAGAAATTATGGCTGCTTTCAAGGCTATCATCACTCCGCTCATGGCAGAAACTGTGAGAAAGGTCAAACGAAGAAGAAAACTTACGTCACAATAGAGCATTATCATGAGTCACATCACGACATTTTAAGGCCTCAAAATAAAACAAATAAATGACTTTTAAGTTATTTAAAGTAATATTAAATTTTCAAAGAATTCATGAGTATAATTTTAAACATTAAGATAACTGGCATCCACTAGTGATAAAAATGTTAAAACAGTTTTTAAAAGCCTTTTGAAACACTGATAAAGTTAGTGTAGTAGGCTTTTTACTGAAAAATAACAAAACACAAGATATTTCTATGTAGCAAAGGATTCGAAGGATATTAACCTCTGAGGGAGCCTATCAGCTGCCCGTTCGGAAAGCAGCATATCATTGAAGTTGAGACTAATGGCTAAAGATAAAAATAGTGGAGCCTCTCGAACTTCACCACTTTGGTGAATAATTGTTAAATAAACTTCACAATTTTGAGACTAATAACTTATATTATTTTGAGCTTTTAGCTTATGGTATTCTCCAATCCATGTAACATGAATTTTTTTTTACTTATATCATGAGAATTTAATTGCTGGTCAACCATGGTATCGCATACTGGCGTGATTTAATTTTGAACTTGTTAATGGGCAGTACCAATTTTCTAGATGCGTAATTCAACTGAATAATTACAACAAATTATTCAGGGAATTCATTCAGTACTTCTAGTCTCAGTTGCCAAAGTAGCGGCCGGCAAGGACTTATCTGGAAAAAAAACCTATACATTTTTGCTTGCCATGAAATCAGAAGGATTAAGCGTATTCCAGTTTAGATTGGCCATATTAGCGACCATCGCTATCATCTCCCTCTGTCAAAGTCACAGTAAACGGCTGTATCATGGGTAAGAGAAGTGATGAAGTATTGAAGACCATGCATTTAGCGCCAACTTAGTTCCAAGATCTTTTTCCTCCTTAACGATTTATATCGACGTATTTTTTCACATACAGTGAAGCCTGTTTTAAGCGGATCCATTATAAACCTAGAGACGTTCTGTATTTTACAGGCGAGAGCCGGCAGAGAGTGAGTCGTTCACTGAGTGTTTTCGAACATGAACTTGTATTTAACGGAAACTCTATTGAACAGACAAGGGTGGCTATCCGCTTAATACAAATTTAAAGGGAGTTATATTCTCTGCAGGTTACGAATATATGTTGTTGCTATCTCTCCCTCATCCAGGTCCTTTTAATGATGATCTTCAACAAAGCAGTCATGCTGAACCCAACCAATAAAAGGGAGTTTACCAATACTCCAATAATGATACTTGTTTTGCTGCTAAGAAGTTGTTTGTATCATTACAGGGAATTATGATTGGAGTCGAAGTCACACCTGTGTTAGAGGAGATCCTAATATTGTACAGTCCCACAAAAGCAAAAATTCCTACAAAAATAATTTTTCCCCTTTTCATGCTCTTTTTTTCCCACAGGTTCCACATTATGTCATTAAAATGCAACGTCTATTTAATCGAAAATCTGCCCTTAAAACGATAGCGAACGCCCTAAATCAGTCCCTTACTTACATTGGTATTAGAGTGAAAAGCATCCTTGAAATACATTCAGGATTAGCAATCTAACATTTGAAGGTATATTGAGCGGAGTTACAAAAAGCAAATGAGATGGGAATCATTTCCTCTAAAAATTAAGCTTTAGTTTTTAGACTTAAAAAAGAGCAAGAAGAAGTGTTATCTTTGATTTCAGACAGTTCGTAAAGAATCTTAGTATATCCTCTTTTGAAGAAAATTTTTCTTGATCTCTTTCATAAAAAAAAAAATTTTCTTCTTTCATACCCCTGGGTTGCTAAGGGCATTGGTATATTTTCTGCTCGCTTCTATCGGCTTATCATACATCCGACGACAAGTTGTGATGTCTACTGCATCTCTGAATGACAAATTATTCGTTTCTTAGATATTTCAAAAGTATTGAGGAAACGTTAAACTCGACTCTGGTTTCTGGATCATACTCTACGTGGGTATAAAAAAAATTAGAAAAAAACGAGCCCCATCTCGCTGATGCAACTTCGATCAATATTACTTCAAAATGTCACAATGTTGATTTTCGTAGTAATTAATTTTAATGCTACTTTTCCAAGTTTTTTTTTTTTTTGGGGCGGGGGGGAGGTTGGTCGGGAAAAGCGCCTATGAACAACACCAAGGCGAACGGACAGGTCCCTCACTGGAACGAGGATAATACAAAGATTCTTAAATAAACCCTAAATATCTCAAGATATTCAGTGATGCAAAGCGTTTTTTTGCCTTATCGTTTTGTAACTACGATACATGTCTTTTAAGACACAAGGTTTTACGAGTGCAACCACAGAATGAGGACCAAGTAAGATCTATGAGAGAACTACTACAAAGCCGAAAAGATGTAAGTGCAAAACGTAGGGCGTTTTTTTGTGTTTTGGCTCAAACAGTGGGAAGAGCGCAAAGCGCCCTGCTTGAAAAAGACTGATAAAATTAAAAAAGATTCTGCTGAATTAGTATTAAAATAATGTGATCTCCTTATCAACAAACCTAGTTTGTTAATTGCTCTTAACGATGGAGGCTGTCGTCTATGCAGAGGTTATCTACTTTTCTAGTTTAAATCGCTTAGTCTCTTCTACTCACCTAAATAGTCGCTGAAAGGTGGGCCACCCAAAATCTCTACAGCTTTAAATTGGTGTTTACCCTTCTTCACATTGAAAGAATTAAGCAAAAAAACAAAGCGGGATTTTCCCCTCACCGTTTCTGGTTATCCTTAAATATCGGAGCTTTCATCACCGATATGATTTGTCAAACTATATGCTGAAGTCACTTGTTCTTCAGTGCAAGTGGACTATAATGTAACATACTGTGTGGACACATTGCGGACCTATCTGTTAGTACGCACGGTAGATAGATTTTGCAAGTGACATATACCCTCCTGAATATTTTGATCATATGTAGGTAGATGTATGGAAAGAATCTTTGATCCCGGGGGAGGAGTTTCATATTCATTTGAGTCCTGATGCTATTGAAGGTTTCAAGGCAGATCTAACAAAAACAAGTCTTGCGTTTGAGATAATGATTGACGACATACAAGCGCTGATAGACAAGGAGAGCTTGTGCTGTGCAGAAAGGGATGAAGATAATTTTGACAACTGTTATCATACAGTGGGTGAGGTACTGATCCAGTCAAACCTCCTTTAATTAACTCTGTAAGCCCCAGTATCAAAATACATTGATAAAATATCATAAAAACTAATCCTAAGCTAGTGATCATGTTCTTAATTCTCTTAACCACCCTAACTGATTAAGCAATGAGCGTACTTTGGTAATAATGACTGCTGGAGCTGAAAGGGTTGATACGAAAGCAAAGGGACGGAGCGACGTGTCTTCTGCACACAGAGTTGTTCGTATTGATTGTATGTATATGTATGTATCTTGGTGACCAAAAGACTGCCCGGGATTTTAAGGAAGCTTTGTATCTCAGTATGGGACCAAGACAGCTGTACCTAACAGGGATGTTTGGATCTGTTTTTGGTTAAATTGTTTTACAATCCTACCTCTAATCAAAAACTTAGTATCAAAAATGCTCCGATTAGAATCTTTCTATCTTATCGCCACACCTTAAACTTAAAAAAAACTCAATCATAAGCTCCTCTAACACAGCAAAAAAACTGAGCAACGCCACAGTGCTCAGTGCTTTGTCATGCATGAGTGTTCAGCTCATAAAATTCAGTCCATGCTCTAAAAAAATAAACTCAAACAGATTTCATGAGAATTCACTCGACCCAATTTTTTTCCTTTCAATTACAGATCCATGATGAACTGTTTCGTTTGAGGAAAAACTACCCAGACTTGGTGAAGTTAATAAACCTTGGCAAGTCTTATGAGAAACGAAATATGTTAGGGATACAGGTGAGTTCAGTGTGACCTTGGCTGTACTTATATTGAGCGGAAAGGCTAGTGGAATCCAGAAAATAACTCAAACAATTAATTCAATCTTGAGCAACAATTGCCCACTTAAGAAACTCAAGGGAGAATGGTTACAATCTTTGAGTACAGCGATTTCTGGCTAATAAGCATTAGTTATGATTGGTCGATGATATTCAAGACAACTATTAACCAATCACAAGTGACGCTTGTCCACTCAAACAATCCCAGAAGTCGTCGCACCTACACCGTGTACCCCTTCCCCTTGTAGGCAAGCCATTAGCTATTCACAAGCATCGGATCCCGGGGTTGTACTTAATGGTGGTCAGAGCATGAAGGAACAAGGGGCCGCTAAGGTAATGATAGCTACATGTAGCAGAAAATGGACCACCAACCAGTTTAGTATTTGCCACTTAATAAACGAGACGTAAATTGGGCCAAGTCAACCTGGCAAAGACTTATGGGACTGTTAGGCACGGGGGGGGGGGGGGGGGGGGGTGGGGGCAAAGTTTTGCCGGGCCCCCCCAAAAAAAAAAGCGGGGGAATTTTTGTTTTTCCCGCCCCCCTTCCTTTTTTAAAGGGGAAAAAAAAATTCTTTTATATTACTCAAAAAAAACGGGAACGCAGCAATAAAAACACCCCGCTTTGTTTAAGGAGGGGGGGAGAAGAAAAGCAAAAAACAGAAGAAAAAAGGAATGAAAACCATAGAGTTTAGAATTATAAAAGAAAGAAAGGGGAGAGAAGGGGGGGCAGGGCGGGAGGGGAGGGGGTGGGGGGGGGGGGGGGGGGGGGGGGGGGGGGGGGGGGATTGGCCGAATAGCTGTCCGGCGCGTCACCAGTAACAATGCCAGGAGCATTTGCAGTGTTCCAGTCCCCTTCTCGTTTGTAAAGTGGCAAATAAACTGTTCATAGTTAACTCAGAAATAGAGGTCACCGGAACTCAAACAACTCGGCCTTGGTTTGTAAGTTTGGATTTATCTTCTTTTCTCAGATTAAACAAAAGACTCACAATGCTCGTGAGCGAGGTTTAGTCTTCATAGTTTGCGGAATTCACGCCAGAGAATGGATTAGTCCGGCTACGTGTATGTACATGCTACGTCAGGTAAGTAGACTAGAATTTACCTATTCTACTACGTAGCTTTATTTCTGAGTTATTGTGGATTTCCACTGTTGCGGACTGATTTTTACATGCGTACGCGCGTTAAATAGAGGTGACGTATGAAAGGCCTCTATTGTATTTTAACCCATGTGCGCAAGAAAAAAATAACGTGACAGTGGAAATCCACCCTTAGATCAAGTGTACAGTACATTCGTCTTTTTTTCTAAGATCGACAAGAACGCCACCACAGATGAAATTTGCATTGAGATCATTAGTCTCAAATCTGTTAACTTGTTAGCACTGACATTCAAGCGCAAGAGCCAAGGAGTGTTGCTTGCCACCGTGATTACCTTGAATGAAGATCTATCCATCTATTTACCTATCCGTTCACCCGCTTGTTAATCTATTCAGTCATTCGTTTATTCGTTCGTTCGTTTGTCCGTTCGTTCGTCCGTTCGTGGGCGTTCGTTCAGTCATTCGTTCGTTCGTTCGCTGTTTGTCAGGCCATCTGACCGTTTGTTCATTCCTTCTTAGAGCTGCAGCTTTGCTTGATCACACTTTAGTCTCATAGGCTTTTACGTAAAATGTCATGTCAGAAGAAAAGGAGCCTTAAGTTATATTACAACTAGTACGTTTTTGCGTTTTTCCTTTGGATATTAGCTTCTGAAATCCACAGACAGTGATGAGGGAATAGCAAAAATGCTGAATACATTTAACTGGTTTTTCCTGCCGGTTTATAATGTAGATGGCTACAGTTTTACAATGGAGGTAAGAAATACAACGAATATTATCAATAGTGATCTAAGTGCATGTTAATTTTCTGATGAAGAAGGGAATTCCCCCATCTCACAGCCCTTGCTTCGCATTGTTCTTGTCGAGCTTTAAGGAAAGCCTCAAACAGTCTAGGAACTAGCAGAGCTGTGTGCCGAGAGCATTGAAGTTTGATTGGTGCTCGGGACCGGGGACAGTCAGGGGAAGTCTGGGTCGAGTTGTGCTGCTGAGGTCTTCAATCCTGACCCTGTTTAAGACAAAAATCGTCCATTTGGCAACGCTGTTTAAGACAAGAGAGTTTATTTCAAGACCCTATAGCTAATTTCTTTCTTTCCTATGCAGAATTAAGTACGCTTTTTAAACTAACATCATGGATTTAGATGAGACTGTTTTGTTAGTGCTACACATGTAGACCGCTCACCGACATCCCTCACACCCCTTCAAAGTAGTCCAGTCGAAAAAGAACCATGTGCTAGACCCTAAAAGTTGAAATTACAAACCCTGATGAAATCTCCAAATCGCTGAAGAACATAACCTGATCAGCGGCACATACCCGTTTAGGCCGTATAAGGGAGTGTTAATCCCCTCCCCCGGGTATCGCCAGGCTCTGTAATTTAAAAGTCTTACTCAGTTTTTTGAACTCAAAAGATTTTGTTTCCAACAGGTGGACCGTCTTTGGCGAAAAAACCGCAGACCGATTCTGTTCACCAGCTCTGGTCCAATAGTTGGCGTGGACTTAAACAGGAACTTTCCAAATGAATACTGGGGTGCGCATTTTCACTTATTTCTGATCATTAAAAGAACTAAATTTAATGGGGTTATAAAAGGCTGGCAATAAAGTTTTTTTAAGATCAGTTTTGTACTCTTAGACCGCTTGCAGTCCTCTTTTGCTCGTATAAGCCTACACACCGCAGGGGCGGATCTAGGGAGAGGGTGCAGGGGGTGCGCACCCCACCCCCCCTTGAGATGACCTGCGGTTTTCTAATACAACTGGTATACTGCAAAAAAAAACTAAGTGGTTTATTGGTGTTGAAGTAGAGCAAAAGACGAGTGCACCCCCTCCTAAAAAAAATCCTGGATCCGCCCCTGCACCGGCTGATAATCAGGAGATCCAAGCGAACGTTTTCGTATTAAACTTTTCGTATTAAACTAACATTCAGCAGCAAGGGATTAGGAAAAGAACAACCGTTTCCCTTCTGTCCCTCCCTTGGGGCTAGAAATCGTTTCCTAATCATTCTCGTCCCAATTTCGTTCCGTAAGCTTTTTCAGCTAAGGACGGGTCTAGCCTCAGCTGCGTTATTAGTACAAGCCTTGTATGTCCGCGGTGTAAATGGGCTAAGGCTAAGATTTATATTTGGTAGGAACTGACCAGTTCGATATTCTCAAGAACTGCGGCGGAGATGAGCCTTAGACTACGCGCTGGCTGAGAATCTCTCCGACATGGCAAGGATTTTGCGAACTTTAACTTCCAATTAACACTCCGGGCCGTTGGCATGCTGTCTGCAGTTTAATCAGTTGTTTCAATTTCATTTTTTTCTGGATTTTTTTTTGCTTTGTTAAGTTGTAAGTCTAGTATTCAAATTATTGTTATTTACAGGGTTGAATGAGTGCATCAGTGACCCGATTTGTGAAACATATCCTGGAGAGGAGCCATTAAGTGAGATTGAGACTCGAAACGTAGTAGCTCATCTTAAAAGAAGTGCACCACAATTAATCTCCTTCTTCGACATACACTCTTATTCACAAGTTTGGTGTTCTCCTTGGTCGTCTAAAAATGGCACACCGCCTGATTATAGTCTAATGGTGAGTAGAAAGACTTAGAGGCTGTTGTTTTGTGCTTGTTATCTTACGCCGCGGTACGTTCGAACTCTCTAAAATTGCTTATCCTAAACCAGTTTCCATCGGTGGTTAGAGAATGAAACTTTAACTAAGATTTCTTTTTCATTTTTCGGCTAATTCTTCTTCATTTCTCTTGACTCCACCACAGAGACGTGTGATGAAAGTTGGCACAGAGGCAATACGAAACACATCTGGAAGAGTGTTTGAGTTCGGAACAATTTATTCAACTATTTGTAAGTAATACTGAAAAACGGCAATGATAAAATTCAGCATTGTCGTTCAGACCTAGGTTAAAGAAAAAAAACAAATAACCAACAACAACAAAATAATGTTGAACGATGAAAATCAAGCTTTGTTCTACCCATTCAAGTTCATGCTCTCGGCAACATGACGTGTCAGTCGTGTAACATAGTTGCCTAACGAGTGCGGCATGTCGGGTTTACATGTATAGGGGAAGGCTGAACATGTTGTTCTCATTTAATCGGACCTTTAAAAAAATTACTCTTATGGTGACAGACCGAACTGAGGTTCATTCAGTCCTACTGTGTTTCGTTAAAGTAAATTTTGACTTAGTAGTACTGAATTTTTCAGATGCTGCATATGGCGATACAGTGGATTACACATACGACGGGTTGGGTGTCACTCACACGTATACAATAGAACTAAGGCCATCTGAATCTGCGGATAATGGGGGCGAAAGTGGATTCATCCTGCCGGCTTGTCAGATCATTGACAGTGGAAGAGAAATCATGGCTGCGTTCAAGGCTATCACCCCGGTCATGGCAAAATCAGAGAGAAAGGTCACACGACGACAACAACAACAATAAGCTTTATTTGCATGACCATAACAAAGTATTACAGTATTGCAAAAGCTACTTGAAATTACTTATTGATTCCTTGTAAATTAAACATTTAAAATAATTTGAAACTTATCAATCATTGTTTATTTCTAACCATCAGTAGGATTAATTATTCCGGAGATAAGTTTGTCTCTCAATTCAAAGCAAGTTGATATAAATGAAATTAATTGGATGTTAATAAAATAGTCAGGAGAATTCATCAGATGTGATAATAAGGACTCATGTGATTGTAGTCGCAGAAACGGTATTTTAGGATCTAGTTTAGAGAAGAACATATCTCTTATGGAAGAAAAACTTGGACAATCTAATAAAAAGTGAGTTTCATCTTCAATTCTGTTACAATTGCAGAGATT
>CALNXI010000731.1:125390-200119 GCA_942486025.1 Porites evermanni
CCCTGTTAAAAAAAAAAACCCCAAAAAACCACCCCGGGCGGCCCCCCGGCCCCCTTTAGCCCCTTTAAGGGGGTTCCCCCCCCCCCCCGGGGTAGCCTCCCACTCAGACATTCTGGGTCAGACGTGTTCCTGCCCCACGAACGTCTGCGTGGGAGTCTACCAGTGTTTACCATATTGCTGTACACAAGCATTCCTGTGGGAAATAAACTCCTTTCTTAAGACTGGATTTCATCAGCGAGAGATATGCTGTAAACCCGAGGGGTACTCCCTATAATGGCCCATAAGGCAGGGGAGGCTCCGCCAGAAAGGGGACCTTTTTCAGCCTTCAAGGCCCAGTTGCTCGAAGGCCGATTAGCACTAACCCGAGGTTAATAATCTGGGTTTTCCTTTTCTTTTATTCGAAAGCATTTTCTTGATAATTTTCTCTATTCTTTTGAGCTCATCAACTCATCATAATGTAGAAAAAAAAAATTAAACTGAATTTTCTTTTTAAACTGTCACTCGCGCTAGATTCAAATTTTGCACTAACCCTGGGTTATCTTAACCAAGCTTTGTATAACTAGGCCTAGGTATATGAACGGGTGGGAATCTCACTAGTGGAGGTGAATGAAAGCGTAGAGAAATCTGTCATTTCGGGCGTAGAAAGGTCCAAAAGGGCAAACAGATGCATTTTATGGCTGTGAAAAAGTCGGGAAAACGTACTTGCTTTTTAGTTTATTGATATTTTAAAGACAGAGCATGGAACGTTGTGAACTACTTTAGGTATGTAAAACGGATACCATTTGTCAATGGAAGGTGTATGAAACAATGGTCGCAACTCAAGAGGTGTTCCTTTACTCCACAAAAATGAACTCCATAATTAAGTATCAATCAAGAAAATAACTCCGAACTTTCTGTGGCTCAAATTTAGTGAAAATTCGTATAAGTACCACAAACTCATGATGACACTGACAGATACAATCAAACTCCCCACAACGATAGATTCTGCCGTATTTGTAACTCTGATCGATATAATTGAAGACGGATTTCATTTTTCTTGCATTTTCCAAAGCATTCAATCCCAAGGGAAAAAATTCTACAATCAAATCCAACAAAATTTTGCCGATTTTAATCAGCCATCTTGTACTGAATTAAAAATTAAATTGAAGAATTCACAGAATTTTTCTGTAAATTCACATTTGTTGAAATTTGTCTCATTATGTAATGATTTACGAAGAATTCGTTATCAAATCATGTGCCGCTGTGAAGGGTATGGTTTTCAAGCAGTTTACTCTAGGATAGGGTATGTAAATCAGAACATCTGGGTCTAGAATAGGGTATCATTTTCAGGAAACTGATCAGTTGGTTGAAGATTTTATCTAGACTAGGGAAACAGCTACTCTAGGATAGGGGAGATTTTGGGAGTTTACTCTAGTATAGGGTAGCAAAATTCAGCTGAACTAGCTCTGGTATAGGTTAAGGGTTCTAGGGTCCCAGCGGCACATCCCCACCCAGAAATTTCTGAAGTACCACCCCCCCCCCCCCCCCCGGGCTGATGACACTTGATTGACCGTTATAATCATTGCATTGTATTATCATTAGTATAAATTGTAACTTTATCTTAAGGCTTTTGCAATAGTGTAACTACCTATAGTCACGCAAATAAAGCTTATATTGTTGTTGTTGTATGAAAGAGGTACCTTTCCCTTGAAAAATGGTGCTGATGAAACGGTAAGAGGTTGGACCTCGGGGCGGAGCCTTTTCGTATAAAACTTGTACTTTATTTTTGTTTCAATTAAGAAAGTACCCAGTAGCACTAAGTCAACAGGAGTCGAACGAGAGTGACGTGGCACGTCATAAACACGAGTGGAATGTGTACAAATGTGAGTTGTTTTTACGATCGAACATTGATCTGAGAGCAAATCAGCAGCAGGTTTCATTTTGAACTTTTCAAGCCTTTTGCACATTGACATTACTGGGATGAATAATTCTGACGGTGAGTTTTTCCTACATTGTTCAGTGTTAGTTATTACCCGTAAATGTCGCGTGCGTCTCGCAAAACCGACTTGTCAAGGTTCAACTGGTGGCTGACGTCTCTACGTACACCAGGTCTGAGTATATTGATTTTATGAGATTCATAGGCATTGACCCCCGGGCGGGCATTGACCTAATACAATAAATATGATGAACAAGCTAAAGAGTTTCGGTTTTCTATTCAATGAAACTAAACTGGCTGAGGCTATGTTAGTCAAGACAAACTGTCAAGACCTCAGTCAAGACCTGAATCAAGCGGATTCCTTTTAGAAATAATGTACACCAGCCGTAGAATTCGCTGGGTGTCCTCTTTTTAAAGGTTTTCCTTTATCCGTTCAAGCTGTTTGTACGATACAGGCCGCCGTTTTTGTCTTTGAAGGAACAATGAATGACTCTGATGGTAAGTTTTTACCAACACTGTTTGTCGTCTTAAAGCCTCTTTACTGAAAACAGGCGTCAGTGGAAAGTTTTAAAACCCAAGGAACTACCAACGTTTCTTTGATTCATACTCCGAGTGACCGCCAGTCACAATCAAGGCTAAGTAACTGTTTATAACATATACACATTAAACCAATTATAGACGAAATTATGCAGAATTCCTAATTGCTTCAAATGTTACTACCGATGGAGCTTATAGTGTGTCGGAAAGAGTTAAGTTTTGGGTTTCTCGAGATCAGATATACGGTGTGCTCGACAGCTCGTCGTTGTTGTTGTTTTTTATTTTCTGTACAAATTAAGGGTGGAGAACACCTTAGAAAAACGGATACTGGAAGGTCAGTACTGCAATACAACATTAACATAACTTATGAAGAAGAAGGATGTTCCTTTTACTGAGTACAAAATGCAAGGGAACAGGGCATAAATTTAAACCAACAGGCTGTTAGGCGTGCTCAACATTTTTTCGGTCAAAGCCGGACCATTCGTTCCGGTTCAAAATCACGTCTACAGCTTACGACCGAAAGTGCTTTTATCGTTTTATCGCTGTAAGAACAAGATTAGACTGCAAAATACGCGCGAGCAGTCAAACAAAAGGTCCCTACGGGCGTGTGGGGCTCGACGCCACACTTTACCGATTTCTTTACTGATTTTGAGAAAAAAACCGACTGTTTTGCAGTCTGGAACAAGATCTTTTAATTTGATTACTGGCCGGTAATGTCACACACCGTTGGCTCACATAATGTTCACACAAATAAGTCATTCCAGTACATTTAAAACAATACACATAATAACTGAGGTGGTGAATGAAACAAAGCCCTTATACATATTAATGCTGTTTGTTCAAACTCTCAATTATTGTGTCGGTACTTTTATTTTTGACAGGAGCCGATTACTTCATTAGTAAAATCGCATTATCTTTAAGCTTCAGGCTTTTCAAAATGACACAGGGCAAGTTGTTCACCTCACGGTTCTCATTAACAACCTGTCCTTGAATCATAAAAATAAAATACATGAAACTCACATGTTCAGATCTGTTCAGTCTGTGGACGAAATACTATGGGGCTAACCATTCAATTGAAACCTTTCCAGCGGTACTTTTGTACAGAAATATTGCTTCTCGGTATTTTATATATTATATTAAAAAAAAAAGATTCCGACAAAAATAGGCAATCGACTTTGGGTTCGTGCAAATACTAGATACGCTAGATACGCTAGCTGACCTAACAGTCGTAGTTTTTTTAAGTAAAAAAAAAAAAAAGATAAAAAGATTAGTCCAAAATTGTCCAATAATCTCCGAACCACAAGTAGGTCATGACAGATCCTTGATCTTCTTTTCGCCTTTCTAAAAGATTAACTAGCACACTTTACGATAAATTATTGTTCATTGCTAATAAAATATTACTAATGAATTGATTGAGCTGAAAACAACTGGCCATGGATCCTTTTTCCGTCCTCACATTATTTCTTGACTTTCTTGGCTAGTAACAACCCGCTACACTGTAAGAGAGGGGCCAGGGGATCCTTACCTCCCGCCTCTCGTACCTTTCATTCCCGACTCCCCACTCCCCCCCCCCCCTACACTTTTCTGGTTAAGCGATGTTGCGTGATGGTCCCACATTTCTCCCTCTTCCCCCAGTATCCTCTCCCGTCTACCCTACCCCTCCCACCCCCGTGTTTTCCCCCATTACACTTCTCTGCTGTTGTTGAAAACTGATATTGAACAGTGGCTAGAGTTGTTACAAGTTTCACTCAGAAAAGCTGCAAAGTATAAGGCGGAAAGCCGAGCTTCGGATCAAAACACTTCGATCCAAGACGCAAAGGCACGTACCTGGTTCGTGCTAGTCAAAATTTTAAACTGTATTCAGTGTTTTTTGCTTTGATAATGCAGTTATACCCTTCTTGCGCGCTTTCATAACAAAATAAGAATCGGCCGAAAGTGAAAAATCACTTTTTAATTGTTTACTGATTACAGGAACCTTAATAATGGACTACTTTAAATTTGTTTCTTCAGATACTCCAGTTGGATATACAAAAGTGCAGAGAGCTGTGTCGGCGGCATTGTACTCCATAACAATTCCAGTAGCTTTGACGGGAAATATTCTTTTGATTTTCATTGTGACGAGGAGGCCTAAGACGAGGACGTTAACTGGGTTTCTCTTTGTAAACATGGCTGCCGCTGACCTATTAGTAACGTTGGTCGATATGCCATCTGCGATGGCAGTCCCTTTTACGAGCATACAATGGCCGCCAGGTATTATGGGAGACATAACGTGCAAGGCCGTATACTTCGGTTTCTTTGTTGCCATAACAGCATCTATTTTAAGCCTTACACTCATGTCAGTGGATCGTTTCTTAGGAGTAGTCTATCCGCTCCGCCGGTTTCCACGATTTCGAAACGCACGACTCCTAAGCTTCATAATCTGGCTAAGTTCGATGATCTTTATGATCCCAGTGGCTATTTTGTGGAAGGTTACAGATGAATTTAAACCTGGGAAATTCCAGTGCTTTGCCTCTTTCGGGAATCTGCTCGGAGATTACAAAAACGATATAACATTTCTCTACACGTATCTTTTCTTTCTCAAATACTTGATTCCACTTTGCCTGATAACAGTACTTTATGACCTCGTTTCTCGCACACTTTGGCGGCATAATGTTCCAGGTGATCGCTTAGTTTCAAGTGATTTCGACTCAAAACGTCGCCAGGGAAGAAAGAAAATTGTGCGCACACTTGTCGTTGTCACCGCTGCCTTTGCAATTTGCTGGCTCCCAGCACAGTCTTACTATCTTATCTTAGCTTTTAACTTTGAACTTCATGACCGTCTTCCTCGATTTGTAATGTTCGTGTGCAACTGGTGTGGACATTCCAACAGTGCCGTCAATCCATGGCTGTACATGTTATTATCGAAAAAATTTCGTAGAGTCCTAAGTGACATGATGTATAAACTATATTTGAAAATTTACTTAACATTATCCCATCCGGATCCCAACAGGGAAACCTGCGTGTGAGTCACAAGTAAGTACCTTCCGGCTCTGTGTCACCTAGCCAGCAAATACAGAAGTCTCTCTTCGCTCCCCCACGGGGGGGGGGGGGGGGGGGGGGGAAAGCATATGAAAGGGGTGAGGATGCTCGTCGAAAATTTTGAATTAAACCCCTAAGGAGACCGATCTGGGCGTGGCCCAAGCTTTTTTTGACCCCTAAAAGAGACCATGTTGAAACAAAGACAATATATACATACTTATATTTGTCGAGTGCGATCCTAAACGAGACCTTCACGGCTAAATATGATGGCGTTTTGCCCAGAACACCCTAAGTGAGACCAAAATCCGAAATTTACACCCCTAAGCGAGACGACGAGCATCCCCACCCCTTTCATATGCGGAGTCCCTCTCCTGGGTTCGTTCCTCGCCGCCAAAGACGTTTCGAGTGAGAGAAGTCAGCGATTCGGCCCCAAAAATTCCACAGTGATGAAGTGAATCAATGTTTACATGATTAAGCTGGTAGTCATGGGGTTTCAGATGTAAAATTGTTCGAGTTTAAGTTTCTCTTGGTCTATTATCGTTCTGCGAACGGGCAGTAGCAAAACTTATCAGAATTGAAGTTTTGGCGCCAAATCGCAGACGTCTCTCCCACGAAAGAGCAAGGAGAGACGGTTGTATTCGTAGGCTTAAGTGGCGCTCTAAATTTAATTCGCGTCATTAGTTCTTGTAGTTTTTTTTTGTACCATCTTGTAGACAATGTATTTCTTCAACTATAGATAGTTGCTCAATCATCAGCCACACAATGTTTCCAGTATTTTTTTTTGAAAGATGTTAATACTTGCGTAAAGTTTATAAAATGGAGGGTCGTATCTCAGAGAGGATAACTAGCAAAAAGGAAATACGCATTCGCCAATAAGGCCCTTTGCAGCTAGCCATTCGCAACGGAGTTACAAAACCGCCATGTAGGGGAGAAGGAGACAAGACAACCAAAAGATCACCCTTTATTTAACTTGTCCCAGTGCGTCAATTGCTCTCCAGCGTGGTGGTTTTGTACCAAGTGAATCACTAACTGCAAAAGCTTGCAAAGAGGCTACTACAATGGTCCCCACTTTTCTAAAAAAAACTAAGCAAAACTTCAGTGCCAGCACCATGGCAAATGTCAGTTCTCTGAGCTCGCTGTCGTTGTTGCTGGGGGTATGAGTGAATAGTCGTAATTTAATTAATCCGGCCTACATGTACGTAAGGAAGGATTTCAAACCGGTGTAACTACCCCGGCAGTATCACTAGACATGGCAAGTTCTGACAGAGCAGTTTACCCCCTTATTTTTTAAAAGTCATTTGTCCATTCAAGACCTTCCTCTGATATGGTGAGTTTTTTCACACACTGTTCAGTCACGTTTGTCACTCGTTCGCAGCCACATGTAGTAGCTTGCGTCTCAGGGAAAAGCATACGAACCATGGTTCAATTGGTGGGCATATACAGTATAGGGCTGACGTCACAGACCGCAACCAGACATGAATACAGAAAAAGATTAAGATACAAAAATCATGAGAGAAATTCTATGTAACCTAACGTGCCGCGCAACAAGAAATGCGACTTTCTTCAAATGAAATGTAACTTAACTAACGACATTATAGAGTACCCTGCATCCAGCCATGATCCGTAGGTGTCTGTATGATAGGCGAGGTTCCCATGCAAGTTAGTCGCTTGTGCCGCATACAGACCGCAGCGTATGTCGATGGAAAACAATGAATGAATCTGATGGTAGTTCTTATTCAGTTTTTGCCAACATTGTAAAGATTGATTTAAGTTCCGATTAACATGAAACTTAAGAACCTAACGTAGCAGGTTAAACTTAACGCAGTCTGATATTTTGATGAAACAAAATGTCACAAAATCAAGTCGAATCCAAGCAAAGTGAGTGTTCCTTCGTGGAATAATTGTTAAATAATTGTACATTTTACTAAGGCATACCTATGGCCTATTATAAAAGATGGCCCAGTATATGAACTAACTTATGCAGAATTCCTATCCTTTGTCCATTCAAATGAAAGCTCTTTGACGTTCCTATTGTCACGTTAAATTTACGTTTAAGTTTCCTGAACATTCACTCTTCAGGGGTGAAGCGGAAAGGCTTGAGCTCAGTTATAGTTTTTGCAGATCTTATACGCGTTCTGCACCGTACAGCTTTCAATGTTTTCTATCGATGTCTTGATACGTTGTGTGGCACGACTTAACAACAAAAAACAACAACAAAAACAACAAAATTAATTAAAAGAACATAGACAGACGTGACGGAACTATTAAGAAGCAGCATTTACATATCTTATGGAGACGACGTGAGGACAATCGCACAGGAACAGTAGGTTATTCCTCTTAAGTTATTTTAAGTAACAAAACTCAACAGGCATTTGAGCTAACGCTCTGGTAAGTGGTGTACTACAGTTTAAGGCAGAGCAGAGGTGGTGGTAAGGTAATTTCATGATACTAAAACGTCATTCATACAGACCGCGTCGTATTTTCAATAGCCTTTGTACAGACTCCCGATTTTTCCTGAGGAGTGGAGGGGTCCGTACACAGCCTACATTTCAATTACTTCTCGGCTCCTGTATCTTGACCGTTGATCCTAATTGGCCATTATATTCTGAGTTTGAGTGTGAGACTGGCTCGTCGTTTTGCGAATTGCATTATGATACTCTTGAGGAAGCTATCGCTTCTTTCATTGGCTTTCACGAGGTTGGGCGGGAAACTGGGTGTGCAATTCCCATTCTCGTCCCCAGAGCCTCCTGGGGGCCTGAGCACGAGCACCATGAGGCTCTAGGGACACAGGATTTGAAGTCCTAGATTTTAGGTCATTAGAAATGACCGGAAGTCCTAAAATTCTGTGTCCCCAGAGCCTCCTGGTCCTCGTGCTCAGGCCCCCAGGAGGCTCTGGAGACGAGAATGTGCAATTCCACACAACACGGACCCAGTCCCACGCGCAGCCTCGAAGTGGATCTTTTTGTTTAAAAAAAAAAAAAACTAAAATCAAAACCAAAAATTAAAAAAACGAACATTAGGTCGATATAAAGTCTTTTGAGGTCCAGGATTTCGCTTAAAAAGTTACTCCTCGTCCAGTAACAGGCTCCGTGCAGTGCTTCAGGATCTTGTTGATTCTACAGATCGCTCGTGGTTTTATTTTCCGGTATAACACTCACATCAGTTTTAAGCCTTAATTATCCCTTCTTTGGTGCTTATCTATTTCACCACGCCAAATTAATTTTTTTGGTCTCCCCCGAGGCATTCTCTCAAGGGGATTTAAAATGTTGCAAAAAAATAACTTAAATATGCTTAATTTATTTTCTGATTGATATTTACATTTACTTCACGATAAATCGACAAAAACGAGACGAGGCTTTGTGTAATAGAAGTCTGATGGGCGAAATAATAATATTTTTTTTACCTTCTAAAGTCAACAAACGTTGATTCCCTCAAACACATTGCCCATTTTATTTACGTGCCCCAACAGGAAGGTGCCGGATATGTATTTTGAGGGTAAACAAAATTGCGGACAATATATGACTGTCGAATAAATTAAACATATTGGAAAAAGGATACGAGGCAATTTTAATTGAGTGAGATTTAATTTAAACAAAGGAATAAAATCCTTTCAAAGAACTGTCTATAAGTTAAAGACAAAACAAAACACCTCCACTCTCGGTTGACAATGGTTGTTGACGTGACCTGCGGTTCTAATTTTCCACTGTTTTCAGTGTTTTTGTCACTTATCTGATTTTGGTATTATGTACGCTGGGCTGTGTTAAAATACAGTTCGGTTATGTAACTTTAGGAGCCTCAAAACTTTGGGGTAGAGGTATTTCAGAGCTGGATGAACAGTCACACCTGTAAACCTGGCAAGATACATCAATCATATCATAGTGGTTTAGAAGTTCAATTTGCCCTCGTCTTCACATGGGTCACAGGTGCTGAATATACAATATCGCCAAAACGAGTTTCCACTCGTACCGAAGCGTGCCAATGTGCAAAGCGGGGATATAATTACCCCAAACATTTCACGGTTCGCCCTTTAATCACAGAAATATTGTGTAATCGATATCGTATGTTCAAGATCACCCGATCGGAGACATTGATGCAACAATGAATGTAACTCCTGATGGTAAGTCGCTCGCTATTTCAATGTGACGAGTTGCATCTGCAGTCGCACTTTGTTCAGCGAAAAAGTTGTTTACAGATCTTAATACATCGAAGCCATCATTAACTGATGTTACTTAGACCACTAACAGCTAGAATAGTTGTAATACAGTGAGGAAACTACAATGAAACATTTAATAACAATTTAAAGAAAAGCTGACATTTAAACATGTTATGATTCAGATGATTATTTTTAGCGGAGGCCTTGCTTGACTCGACTTGGGAGAGACCAGGTCAGCCTTCAAATCATTGTTATGTATGGTCCACTTGCGAGTTGATTATTGAAGTTTTAAAATGTAAGGTTTCTTTACTTAGGATAACTAACATGCCTTTAACTTCATGAGATCTGAGATTCTTCAGGGAAACCAAAAGCCATTTCCTTAGCAGTATGTTTTTTTTTTTGCAATATGCTCCTTGAGTACTCAGTCATACTTGACCCGAACTTGAAGGCCTTTTTTACTCACGTTAGAAACATGAAGAATAAATATATGTTTATTTACACTGACGATGTTGGTGTTAGTGTCCTAATATTTGAACTAAAAGTGAACTAAAAGCCGAAAGCCAGTGGTGTCATGATCAGTGGCATGTATTCAAATGCCTTGAAACCACGGTAAATTAGTTGTGCGTATTCATAATCGACTTCCATTAATTCAAAGTCGGAAGCTTGTAAAATTTTGAATTTTCACTTTCGTGCTTTATTGACACTTTCCGGGATGGCCAAATTTTGTAAGTTTCTTTCTGTTTTTGGACCCTGCACTACGTGTAGAGTTGTAGTTTCGATTCGTGCCTTACACATATCATAATATTAGGTATTTAATTACCTCAACTGTTAAAATTTTTCAGGTAAAATTTCCTTGGAGATGATGGACGATTGATTTATTTTACTTTGTTTGTATATGTATGACAGTTTCTCATACTTTCCAAATATTTGTCCATTTTCCTATTTTACATGTATGTACTTCATTGTCACTAAACACCTGCCCGCAATGGTCATCCGTTGAACGTCTACAAACTGGAATGATTTTGAAGATAACTCTTTTTTTTTTTCGTTTTTAAAAGCTTTTGTTTTAGAACTCAAGGGGCCGCCGGGGCATGCAATCAGACGTAGAAAGTTAATATAGTTATCCTTCATCGGAATATTTGCCTCTAATTTGCCAATAATTCGCTAAGTGACTGATAATTGCGCTTAAGGTAACAGACGTTTGGATTGTAAGGAAACATAATCATAATCGGGTTTTTACCGGAAAAGTTTACCAGTTTTAAATTTTCCGTTAAAAATAAATAGGCCACAGTGCTCTTAACCTCTGTTTCATAGCGAGTCTAAGAGCGAAGCCATTTACATATTTTCACTAGAAAGGTTTTGCACTTAGCTACTACCTATTTACTATCGATGGGTGACGTCAGCGTGAGTATCGTTATATAATGTATATATTTTTAACGCTTTATTGCTCCCCGCAGGGTTCTGGCCCAGAGGCCGGAACCCAAGGAAGCTCCTTAAATTCCTTCACGTAGAGAAGTATCGTTTTTTCGTTGTATTGGGTCAGTACCAAATCTTCTCGATTTGAAGAAACTAGGCGCGCAAGATGGTCCCAGTTCATTTTTCAGCACGTATGCATAGCAGTCTTGGGTAATTCTGGTTCAGCAAGCGCCCAAGGTGGTATTAGGAAATTCTATCCTGCATGACAATTTCGGTTGTTTGCCCCCCTCCCCCTGGAAAACCACGTAACATTGCGTTTATCCAATCAGTTCTTAAGCGCGAGCAAAGAAGGCGGGTATCGTGAATAAGATCTACTTGAAGATATTATAAAAATTATTAAATCATCATTTCATCATTCAATTCCCTCCACAGACAACTCCAGTTCGACACAGGATGGTGACCTGACCATGACTGACTTGCAAAGGACGGCGATCACGACTCTGTATTCCATAACAATACTGGTAGCTTTAACAGGAAATATATTTATTATTTTCATCGTGTCAAAGAGGCCCGAAACAAGATCACTAACGGGTTTCCTATTTGTCAATATGGCTGCAGCCGATCTTCTGGTAACATTGCTTGTCATGCCAATATCCGTTACAATCCCTTATACTAAAATGAAATGGCTGTCGGGAGTTATGGGAGAAATCACGTGCAAAGTCGTATTCTACAGCTTTTTCGTGTCCATATCAGCATCCATTTCTAGTCTGACATTCTTGGCAGTGCATCGCTATTCTGGAGTAGTCTTACCTTTTCATCGTTTTCCCCGACTTCGAAACGTGAAATTTGTGATTGCAGTGATCTGGTTGGTGTCAATAATTCTAATGATCCCAGCTGCAATTGTGTACAAGATTTACGAAGGTAACGGAGAAGTGCAATGTACACCGGCCCCCGGTTTTGAAGATCTGTTTGGACATTTTCAAGAGGGTGTGACCTTCTTTTATACATATCTGTTTCTTCTGATCTACTTCATTCCACTTCTTCTCATTTCACTGCTTTATGGCCTGGTTTCGCGAAAATTGTGGCACTCAAAGATGCAATATAGGTTATCAAGTGGCCAGGATATAGCAAAACGCCGCGAGGCGTCAAAGAAGATAGTGCGCACACTCGTTATAGTCACCGCTGCCTTCGCAGCCTGCTGGCTCCCAGCACAGGCCTACCATCTTATTTGGGCGTTTAACCTTAACCTTCATTTTTCTCTGCCTCAGTATGTGATGTACGTTTGTCTATGGTTTGGCCACGCCAACAGTGCATTAAATCCATGGCTTTATATGTTATTGACTGATAAATTCCGTACGGCCCTTCGTGACGTAGTGCGCGGAAGATATTGTGGTTATCAAAGCAAGTGTAAATCTTATACGGTTAGAGAGAATATCGCAATGAGGCGACTTATCCCAAAATTTCATAATAATGAACAACAAAACGTCAATGAGTTAGAACCAGGATAGAATACTGTTATTAAATTAATAAAATTAACAGGGGTAGGGTCAGATATCTAAGGTCCGGTTCAAACGTCGCATTTTACACCCAGTCGTAATGCTAACGTGCAAAGACTATTGTAACATCTGTAAACTTGAAGAAAGCTGGTATGGCCGGCCGAAATATTGTTCTAAAATGTTCTAATAAAAGGAATACATGTTGTTATCAGCTTTACAGTAGTAGTCTTTAGACTTCTTGTTTTTTGTTCTTAATATTTTAGCTGATTAGATCTCTTTTCTAGAGATCCAACGTTGACAACCAACAGGATCTGCGCCACGGTTTTTGCAGTTAATTTTTTTTAACATAACTTAGCTAGTCTATTGCGCTTGTGTTTATTTGCATTAGATTCGGCACATGTGAAAGTTCCTCGGCCTTAGGCCTTATTTCCCGGCGGGGGGTACTCCTGGGAATTCTTGGTGGGAGTATGCCGCCCAGTTCTCCAAATCCTGACCCTATTTCAGACCAAAAAAATCTCATTTTCCACACGTGTTTTCAGACCTGGTCTCTAAAAAAAATATGTCATCATTACTTAGAATAGAACGCCAAATAAAAGATTTCAAAAAATCCACTTCGAATTCGTATATTACTTTTTCTTTCTCAGTATTCATTTGGAACTGAAACGACAAACACGTTCATAGGCCGTAGTTCCCTCGCAAACCATACCCTATTTCAGACCAAAATGGGCGAATAACTGAAGTCTGTACCCGGCGTTTTCAGACGAATACGACGCAGGGGGCACATACCTATACCACCGCGGTCAAACGTCTAAATCGTTATTTTTGTTTTTTATTGCTGGGATTTCATTTACCAGTTAGAAAAAAATGGGCAAAGATGTATAAATCAGTTAGTTAACATAACTATCTTTCCATTTGTCTCAAAATTTTGAGCTTTTTTCGCTGAAAACGCTTCGCGCTAAAAGAGAATCATGTTTGAAAATGGCGCCGATAAAAATAACGTCAGCATCGGTTTCCAATCACTTAGAACTTTTTTAGTAAACTTTTAAAAAGTTTAGTAAACTAACAGGATGTTGGTAATACCCTAAACTTTCGATAGTAAAAGTAGCAACCTTAACTTTGAAGTGTTTCGCTTAACTTTTGCAAATTTCACTCGTTTGACCGCTGTGAAACATGCCTATATGGCTTGTATTCAGCTTTCGCTACTAGTGGCCTATAACGTATAGCCTAGTAGTAGCTCAACCAATCAGAACGCAGCATTAATAATAGACCACTAGTTGGATTTTACTAAAAGTGAGTACCTCCCGGGCCTTATTTATACTAACAAAACACCTTTAATAGACCCTTCTACGGTTTTTTCATTGGTGAAGACCAGTTAGCGAATCGGGTGGTGCCGGGGCACGAACTTGCCCCCCTACCCCCGCTCCCTGCGGAGCCAAATCTTCGCTAGTTTTCAACATGTAATTCACTATCCTTATCATGTACGTCATTTAGTCCCGCCTCTCTCTTTTAAACAATTTTTTAATGCGATATCCATCTATATGATATTTTCAGTAACTTCTGTAAACCTGAAAAAAGGCTCGGTTGGCATGCCCAGCCGAAATATTGTTCCTAAAAAGCAATACACGTTGTTATGATCAGCTTTGCAGTAGTCTTTGGACTTCTTGTTTTTTGTTCTTAATATTTTAGCTTGATTAGATCTCTTTTCTGTGATCCAACGCTGACAACAAGCAGGATCTTTGTCCATGGTTTTTGCTAATTTGTTTATCATTATAAAAAAAGAGTTATATTTGCATGAGAGCAAAAAAAAACAAAAAAAACAGAGGCATGAGGCAACTCAAAAATGGCTTAGGAACCATTCGATTATGTCTTATTGAGCGCCATAATTGGCATGTTCTAACTGTCGTCACGGAAAGATTCTCTTGAAAACGTTCCAATGTACGTTGACAGCTGAATCTCCGATTTTTGTAGGCATGACATTCCATCTTGATCCTTGACGAGTTTTCCTAAATGTCGATGCGCTTTCCAGCTATATAAATGGAGTTATTTTAATTCCGACTATATCTGAGTCCTCTTCTAATATTGAAATAATTCTTAACAACCGGAGTCAGTAAACAACAACAAGAATAGCGGAAAAAGATTTCTGTTGCTCGAATTTTCACCAATTTGCACTGTACAGAATAGCGGCAATATGTAAAAATTGACAGCTTCTGTGACTATCGCTTGAAAACCTCTTCCTTATTTAAACAGAAGAATTCAACAAACTCTTATTAACACCAAGGCTCCAATAGTGTGTTCTATTTATTTACAGACTGAGTCACTGTCATGATCACTTCGCGTAAGTCAAACCAATATTAATAGACTGAGTAAACTCGTAAATGTTACACGAACCGAACTAAAACCGAAATATACCCCCTTAACTGATATAAATTTTTTAAGAAAGCCGTACTTTATTTGGTCGTCTCGTTAATTAAATTTGGTTTTTGCATTTTTTGAAGCCGGCACAAAGTTGGTGTTTCTAATGAAACGCCTGAAATAACAGACGTTATTATAAGGGAAATATACATCACGTAATTAATAAAATGAATGCGCTTTTTAGACTAACACATTACGTGTATTTTAACGCCGTAATTGAGAAAGACTGTGCTAGGGAAATTCTTGCATTTGGTTGAAGAGGTATCCGAAAAGAGGAGCTTGGACCTGAATACAAGTATGCGAAATTGATTGATGTTATAGTAGAAAGGCGCGGGGGGCGGCTGTTTGAACTTTCCTAATCATCTAAGGTTAGAGGTTTTCCATGGGTTTTCGGTTGACCTATAATTTAGCTTTGCCAGGTGTTTTCTGCAGATTTCACACTGTTATTAATCTTTTTTTTTTAAACCAGGACTCCGAAATTTTACTTCCTTTCATGTTGAATTATATGACTATATTGGCGGAAAGGCCGTGAAAATCTCTTCGTTAAGATTTAATTTTTTTGTTGAAATATTGAAATTTTTGGCAGCTTCAAGCACAGGCCTGAATTGAAGGAGTCTCGTATCTAGACGTTTTCATGTCTTTCAATATGACTCGGTTCATCAGCAAGTGACACAAGACTGATAAAACTGAAGTTAAAAGCAATATCGGCTAAGCGAGGTTAAATGTCGATAAAACTTGTCTTACATATCAAACTAACGCTGATAGCTTGGGGAGTCCTTTCATTCATATCCATAAATGGGAGTTGGGAAATTAAAAAAACAATTTCTATAATTTTTCTCCATCTTGTTCAGCAAGATTCTGTTATAGGTCGCAGTAGACTTCACGCCGAACTAGCTTTAAAAAATAGTAGCATAACCTTTTCTAAAACTTGGAAAAAATCTCGAATTCGAACGGCATGCGTCATCGTTCGGGATGGCATTAATTATCACCCTATTAAAGGGGCTGCAGTTTTCAATAAACGCTGTAGGTGTTTATTTCAGAAAGTGCGTGTGATTAGCATAAACACCAAGGAATCGAAGCGAATGAACGTTCTTTATCTCGAAAAACCGCGCTGAGAGAAAAAAAAAACATCTTATGGCCTTTCACCAGCGCGAAAGTTGATTTTAGCAAAAGCACCCATTGATGGTAATGTATCTTTATCCTCTCGCTTGATTTGATCAAATTTCTGTCTTTTTAATCAGTTAATATGCAAAAATAGCAATCCGGGACTAACATTTGCTAGATTTGATATGAAAAATAACTAGCAAATGGTAAGAATGTGAGTCCACGTTATTTAGTTCACTTCTGAGAGAATTCACCATGTTAGATTTTTTTGCAGAATATCAAATAACCTTATTCAGATGTAATTTCTAGTAGGGGAAACCAAAATCTTTTTGCTACCGTAATTGACAGAAAGGTCTTTCTTTGGTTTTAGAACTATTAATATTTTTCTCAAGAAAAACTAAGAGCGCAATAGCTTTCCTATAAGGGCCATATTTTCCTCTTCCTTGTTGATTTACCCTTCTAGCTTTTTATACTAAAATAATCCTCTGCTTATCCTAGGATTAAAAATTATTTTCTTTTGATGTTACAAAAAGTCGGAGAGAT
Source organism: Porites evermanni (assembly GCA_942486025.1). Classification (NCBI taxonomy): domain Eukaryota; kingdom Metazoa; phylum Cnidaria; class Anthozoa; order Scleractinia; family Poritidae; genus Porites; species Porites evermanni. The sequence continues at coordinate 141,985 of CALNXI010000731.1, forward strand.
TAAAATCTTAGCCGCCAATTAGCAGTTCTTTTGTTAGACGGCTATTCTTGCCTTTATACAGTCTGGCCGTAGGTGTTTCAGTGGTGTATAGCATTCTAATGGTTTGTTTCTAGTTCATGAAAGGAACAAATAAGCCAAGACCTCCATTATACACAAACAAAAACAATGAGATGTCAAGATCGCCAATGCAATGATCTTCTACTACCAAAACATTGTGCACGAATTTCAATCATATCAATTCATCTTAACATAAGCGCCCCGCCGGGGCATGAAAATGTCTATTTCAATGAAAGGAAGGCTAAGTAAAATAATTACTTTTTATTTGTCTTTGGAAGAGTACTTTATTGGTACTTAATTTCGGGGGTCTTATATTTCGCGTTTTTCGCGATTTTAAAAAATTCGCGAGATTAAAGACCCCCGAATTTAAATCCGCGCGAAATTTACCAGCCCATACAGACAATTCAAAGCACCGAAAAATTTATCAACATTGCAATAGCAACAACATATACAGATTGACAAATACACAAGTTGTTAGCTGCTTTTACTGGTACGTTCCCTTTTGTATCTTTCGATGTGAAATAACGTTAATTTGCAAAGATTTCACACTTTGCTTGCTCCAGTTCATCAAGGAATTTTAATAAGTTAAGACTTTAATTTGAAAGATGAAATGAAGTTGAGAACTCCCTTTTTCATGTTTGCCTGTTGAAATAGTGAAAATAAAACCCTGCGAAATGCTGTCTCGCCAAAATCGCGAAATTACAGTACCAATAAGGTATTTTGTGTGAAGTTAACGTATAATGAATGCAGGTGTCATCAAGCGACCAAATATAAATACCAACTGACTGAATATCTATTCTATTCAATCATGTTTGACGTCGATTGAAGATGACCTCCACGGTTCATAAAATATTGAAAGATAAATTAAAATTTAAAAATATTAGCAGCATGCAAGACAGTCTTAGATTCTGGATTCCACGCCGTGGATTCCGTAATATTCTTTGTCAGTGGAAATTGGATTACAGATTCCAATTGTTAGGGGGTTCCAGATTCCTTACACTGTATTCCAGATTCCAAAGTCCAGGATTTAGGATTCCGGTTTTTACAAGCAAATTCCGGAATCCTGGAAATTGAATTTGCTGGATTGCGGAATCGGTATTCCCTTGCACGGGGCGACAAGACGACTGGGATATATAAAACAAGAATAGTGATAGTTCATGTTTGTATACTGTGAAACTGCTTTTCTTTCAAGAACGCGATGTGACCTTGCTCTCTAGCTCTCTAGCCTAAGAAAACAACCGACATTTCGCGTCGTCACCATAGGCGAAATGACGTCTGTGAAACGAGTGCAGAAATTCCATACTGATGACGCGATGCGACACCACCCAGATCTGGTCGTGTCGCGAGGGAAATTTCCTTCAGCCAATCAGAAGCACTATCCAGATCTGGGTAGTGACACGTCATCAGTATTGTATTTCTGCGCTCGTTCCTCAGACGTCATTTCGCGGGGAAACCGGCGGTGGCGTCGGCAAAATGTCTTAGGCTAGTCCTGTTGGTAAGTCAGGATATTCACCTTCTTTACTTAATGATATGACATGAACGTAATGTGGACGGTTCTGATGAAGTACTAACATGATCGATGTCGTTTGTTAAAATTCCAGTGATGAAGGAACTACAAAGAACGTTCTTCTATCTCTCCGTTGTTTTGGAGACGGTCAGTGAAATGCTTTGCCTTGGCAACGAGTTTGTGATGATTCACAGACAAGACCGTATGCGTTCGGCAGTGTTCCACAAAGTAAAAGAGGGTATGCGAAGTAGAACGGTTTAACAGTTTTCCACTAGTCTCAACTGCTTGTTTTTTAAGAATGCTTAGATAGCGAAGAGTAACTTTTGCGTTTATTGTTGGGTGACGGTTGACTATTTTTCAAGATGGTTGTTACCAAAGTATTACAGTTAAGATTTTACTTCGTACATCTCCCCATTTTTCCAAAAACAAATCTCCCCGAAACTTTCTATAGAAAATCGCCTTAATAGCTTAGAATCCTTGTCACAATAAATGCTTGAAAATCTTTTTTATGATTTTTCGAATGATTTTGATGAAAAAGGAGAGTGTTAATTGTGTTAAAATATAAACATAATAAATAATAAACAAACAAAGACTATTCTAGATACCATATTACATGTTGAAATTTTCGCAACATTTTTATCTCGCGATTTTGATGTGCGCATATTTCGCGACACTTCAATTTCGCGATTTTGCGAAATTTTATTTTGAATCACTTTAAATTCGCGTTTTTGGGCACAATAATTTACATTTCATAGGCTATGTTATTTAACATTGAATTAAACCACTTTATCAAAGGAAGAATTACGTAAAAATTAAGAAAACAAAGCAGTTCTCATAATGTCCACAAGCAGTTTATGCTTGTAGGTGAATTATTGTTCTTGAGTCTATTGACCACAACATCCATTTACACCGAAAATTCATCAGCAAAGTAAAAAATGTGATTTGTAAACGTTTCAGTGGTAACAAACTCGTTCTTTCTTGATTATGGACATAATATGAGTCCCTTAATTTTCGCGTCACTTTAATTTCGCGATTTTTTTTGTGTCGTGAAAATTTCATGTAATAGCTCGGTAGTCTTCCACTACTACGTGGTGCCTCTGAGGAAAATCTGAGAAGAATGTTCTTATTTCTTTCATTTTTAATAGATGAAGTCCTAGAAGGACATTTGATATCCGTACATAAAGTGTCTTCGGACCTGGACTGCTTACAAAAATGTCTTTCACAAGCTAAATGTGTTTCGTTCAACTTCCAACTTCAAAGCCCCGACTTGCATCACACCTGTGAACTTAATAACGTCACACGAGAATATTTTGGTACACTTGGCCCACGGCGCGGATTCTCCTACTGGGAGGCTATTAGAGACATCCTACAGGCAAGTAGTCATTTCGAAGGTTAACAAGTTCTTTCTTCATTGTTTTGCACCATTGACGCATTTATTTCATTAATATTTGAACAGCGTAATCAATGAGGTACAACATATAGGAGCCTTCAGGAAGGAAAAATTGAAAGTTATCAACGATTAGACCGAATAAAGAATTTGCACTATGACAAAGGAGCCAGAACTTTCTATGTATACTCGCAACTGGTGTATATATTGTAGTTAATTTTTTATCTCAGGTAACTTTTATTTTTCCATTGTTTTTGGGTATGGTAATATATGCTAATGAATTTGAAACAAATTAAGGAAAAACGAAAATTGTCTGAAATAAAAAAATTATAATTAACTGCAACATATATGTCAGATATGCAAACGCAAACTGATCTCGAATTTGATTTTGTTCATGCATGTAATATAACGTTTTTAAGCATGCATGAAATTGACTTTTAAAGTAAAGGTGCTGTGGAAGTGAAAAACAATTATGAAATGATTGTTTTTTTCGCTAAAATTTTGTTATATCAAAATTTTTCGAGAATTTTGGCACTTTTGTAACATGACGAACGACTTAAGCTAGCAGATCGGACGAAATTAATGGAGGCCATTTCAATTCAGAGAGGCACAAGAATACTTAGCGCTAAGACAGATTAGGCGACCAGTGGTTTTACAGAAAACATGGCTTTGATATGGGTGTCAGGTCGCATGACGTCTTTGCGTCACGTGAACAATTGATTGTGCTTGTGACATCACTTTGAGATTCAGTCACATCGTACTGTATTAGCTGTCTACGACCAAGCCTGAAAAGTCTTTCACGATAAACAAGTCCAGTTCAATAACATAACATAACATAACTAACATAGAATCTTTAATTTCTGAAATATTCTTTTCCAGGATAATTTAAATGCTAAAAATTTCCTAATAGAAGAGAAAAATGTTTCAGAAGGTTAGTAATTTTCAACTGAATTCCAATAGTGTAGAGTACTGATTTAAGGAAACTGGCCGGGCCGCCACTTTAGTAAAGACGCGCGTGACTCTGGGACTGTGACAAGGGTCATGGAGAAAATACGTACTACGTGAAAATTAACTTTGCAAGACATCAACAAAAATACCCCCTCACTCTGTTTTAGAGTCCTGACCTTCAGCTCCAACACTAACAGAACCACGCCACATCACGTGTTTCCGAGAGGGCAAGAGTCCAAGAGTCGCGTTGATGTCTCGCAAAGAAAATTTAGGATGAACAAAACCAACCTTAGAAATATAGAGAAAACTAAGCAAAATTGAACAGCATATCGGATCTATAAAAGACCTACAGCCCCAGAATAAGTAATAAATTGACATTTAAACCGCAAAGGACTGCAAACAAATTCAGCTGACCGTTGCGTCCCCAGGTCAACTTCGTCCGCAGGGCGCTTATCACTGGGTTTGGTGGGGCGGACTTGGGGCGGACCACCTCAAAAGCCAGGGAAAAGCGCCCTGGGGACGAGGTTGGTCCCCAGTACGACCCCAGAAACAATTGCGGGACGCTTTTCGGCTCCAGTTTCCTTCTCGGTTGTTAAATGGCAAATGTAAACTCGTTTTCACCTTGTTACCTTGATTTGATTTTAACTCTCTTTTGTTTTCGTGCTTACTGATAGTGACGAGTACGTAGATAAAACAAATAGGAAAAAAAATGAGCTGACGATGAAATTTAACAACAGCAACATGCATTTACGCCCTTTGCGCGTACAATGTGAAAAATAAAATTATAAATGTACAGCTTAAGCTTTGCGAGGTGTACCGTCATGTTTTCCTGTTATATTTTGTTCCTGCCATATCAACAAACAGCCTCTTTCTTATCATAGTGTCGTCTGCCCCGGCAACGACCACGACAACGGTGATGGCGTCAACAACTGCCTTGGATATCCCCACATTAATGGCCATCACATCAACACCTACTTCACATGCGTCGACATGTACAACAATGACGTCAACACCTGCTTTAGATGCGTCCGCATCAACATCAATGACGTCACTTCAATCATCAACGTCATCTATGTATTTATTGTCGTCATCATCAGCTCAACAGGCAGGTATGTAGCTTAGTAACCATTTCTACTCCTCAGTTAGTTGAAAGCAACGGGGACAGTGGTCGGAAAATTAGAATTGAACGCATAAAGAAATTTAATATGGCGAAGCTACCCGGATAATGGGACGAAGAAAGAACTAATTATAAAAATATTGCAGAGTTTGAATATTTCTATGTCGATTTCTTTCTAACTAGTGGTCAACTGTGGCGCAGACTGGCATAGCTACAACTCAGGTTGCGTACGATTGTTCGAGACGCATAATACAAGAGGAAATGCGAATCAACATTGCAAAACGTTTCGCACTTCCGGTGGTGATTCAGGCAAATTGGTCAAAATTATGTCTCAGGCTGATAATAACTTGCTTGTTAGCCTCGCAAATGCCCAAGGTAAGTAACAATCCCAGGGGGAGGAGGGGGGGATGGGGCTACTTCCATAAATTTCGGATAGGTGTGTGCCGCCAAGGGTCCGAGTCCCTGATCCTAACAAAGGATGAGAGAAACGAAAACTGGTACCCTATTAGCCTGCACAGTTGGCGGAATTGTTTTTGCGCGTGTGAGTGTTTTGGCGGGAAATTAAAAGCCGCGAAAACTTTCCCTCAAAAAATACGAGGTTGGCCAAAACTTTGCTCGCGCTAAATGACTATCCCGCCGGCTACGCAGGCTAGTACCCTACTCAAGGCCCAAACCCGAAAATGGCACCCTATTCAAGGGAAAAACAAAACCTAAGAATTTAATGGTTTAAACTGATACTACTCCTAATAATCTTTGAGATAATTCAGTTTTAACAAATGTTTCTCGGCTCGAGCCTGGGTATTTACGCACTTGAATTTTAGCTGATGTCAATTTAGGTACCTATCTAAGGATCATACCACTAACAGGATGCCAACAAGCCTTCAAAGCCATTTACATCACGAGGAGAAGAAGTTGTTAAAGTATCATTGCAATTCACCTTGTGTGATCAATTTGATAATTCTGGTGACTACTTTGTTTTGTAAAAAATTGGTATTACAAAGAAAAATTCAGTGCTGATCACTTTTAGTGCTTTAAGGCTCCATGAAGGTCACGTGAGAGAGGGCCCTTTCTTGCGCCCTCACGGCTTTCACCGCCGCAGATTCTAATTTCCTCTTTCTTTTCGTCTCTGAATACCTTATTCTACAAAATGAGCTACTTTGCGTTTTATGAACGACTACTGCTGTTTCTTTCCATAGGCAGATACTTCATTGGTTTGAGTGACTATAGTGATGCAGGAAACTATAAGTGGATTGGAGGTATAGTACCTGCTTACACCAACTGGGCCCCAGCTCACCCGCAAAGTTCGAGTACAGATTGCGTGGTCATCGACATCAGACATCAAGGTGACCCTGATCATGGCAAGTGGCTTGCAGAGCATTGTGGTAACAACCATAAGTTCATTTGTGAGTGCCCGGGAGCATGCAATTAATCATGAACTCCAGTCCGCACGATCCTACGCGCCACTTAAAAACTACACAACCAAACCACAGTATACCTCTAACAGCATGCCTCTAACTGATACCAAATTTTACACTTAAAACAGTAAACTGATCCTTACGGCAGGAAGAGCGATAGAAAAAATAAAGAAAGACAACAAAAAAAAATGGTGAATTATATTTGCCCGATATTTCGGTTTGCAACACAAACCTTCTCAAGCCGATCACTCTATCAACGACGTCCTTCTTATTCCCTTAGAACTAATCCGTAGCAACCGTGACTTTGTCATAAAGGCACGCGACGCTCACCTTATCGACAAAGCTATGACTTTAGAACCTCCTGATATCGGACGTGATAAACTCAATCGTGAAATTTATGTTTTTAGTAGCCAGCCTACCATTTTCTGTTTGCTGTGTACTCATTCTCGCATATGTCGACGTTCATCTTTAATCTGCACTCATTTTTCTTTTATAGCCCCCGTTGAAGGCTTGTGTTGCAAACCGAAATATCGGGCAAATTTTATTCACTACTTTATTTATGTTCTCTTTATTTATTTTTTCTTTCACTCTGCCTGCCGTAAGGATCAGTTTACAGTTTTAAGTTTAAAATTCGGTACTCAAGATTTTACTGATCCAGGCCTACAAAATATCCGACGGACCTCCACTGGTTTGTCGTTGTGGTTTTGCCTTCACAATTGTCTCTAACTGATACTCTACTTGGAATTCAGTTGCTGTTTTTATCATGAGAAGGGCTACAATCGGCGCCGAAAATATTGAGAAACTGTTGTGAGGAACAACCTAAACCCCTCCCCTATTAGTTGTTGTTTTCTCTAGGTATCTTCATTTGACCAGGGCCACTTATTGTTTAGGGAGGAGGGGCCAGGAAAAAAGTGCTCTTTTCTTAGTTTAATGTAGATAATGAATAACGTGAGAAATGTAGTTGAGGAAAAACAATCGTAACTACTTTGTCGCCAGTTGTAGCTATAAACACAACTTGCCTTGAATATATCACGTCACCACCCTATCAAGATTTTGGGATGTTTCAGTGCGTCGACTTTTAAAGTTAGCAAAATTTTCCTTCTCTTGCATTGAAATACTTGCCTCTGGGACCTCGTTTTACCTAGCCACCAAAATCAAGCAGATGGGAAAACAGGAAGCCAAGGAATTAGTACTCGTACAAGGGAGCCTCTAATATGAAATATTTCAACTAACTTGAAAATGTAACATGGGCTACTGTCGTCAAGAAATAAAAAATATGTTTCGAGTAATTATATTTCGAATAAATGTTTGCGCACCTATATATTCACTGAACTTTACTTCTTGAATCAAAAACGTTTTGGTGATAACACATGGCCTCTGTTACAAGTCGTTTTTAAGGGAACCAAGGGTTGTGTTGTGGGGAGAGCTCTCGTACAACCTGTGTTTGCGTCCCCTCGGCGTTGATACCGTGCGCAGGTTGAGTCTGTGACATCTTTTCTGCTCCGAGGATGAGATTTTTCACTGAGATTTTCCCTCTCCTAAAAACACTGCATGTTCAAATTCCAGTTCGATTGTAGATTAGGGTCGTAGATGAAGCGGAAACATTGCACTTTGTCATTGTGGATTTGCTTCCAATTTGAATCAAAATTTTTCACAAAGTTTATCGATAAAATGAGCTAACTATACAGTGTAAATTTAGTAACAGCCGTCTTAGTGAAGTGTACGAATCGAGTAGAAAGATAGATGATCAACCCCCCCCCCCCCCCCAAAAAAGAAAGACAAGAACAAGGGTAAATGAAGACTGAGTGATTAAGTATTACATTTTAATAATAGAGTAAATACACTTGAATTGCACGGGCAGCATACATGCTATCTGCCCAACGCCGAAGACCAAGTTTCTTACGATTATAACAAGATATTAAGATAATGCCATTTAAAACATCAACCCGCCTAAGTTGTCCTAAATATTAACCTTCACATCATACCCCCATCTGATAAGCATATAAAGCATATATAGCTTAAGCAATCGGTTACTTCTTACTGTTCAAAAATTATCAGAGTTGTATTCATTTTAATTGTTTGGACTGAATCTCTCGATCATCGTGTTATATGACGAAATCGCGGTCCAACTAACATGTCCGTAGGACATTGTTGCAATTAATACTTTGCAGTATACGTGTATATTGTATTAGCATAAAGTAGCATTCACGAAATAAACAGAAAGATTTTCCACAAGAGAGTCTGGCGAGGAAATTCACCCGGGGGTACTCCCCTATAAAAGTGACGGGGGCGCTCGTCGTACCTTTTAGGAGTTTAAATTTGAGGATTATTGATACCGTTTAGGGTTCTAAAACCTAAAATGACTGCTGCCACCTTTATTAGGATAACGATTTATGACAAAAAGTCCTTGAGAACTGAAAGTTATCTTTAATACTGTTAAAATTTGCAGTGCCAGTGATATGAATTGGTATCTCTTAGGGGTCGAAATGAATTTGGGACACGCCCATAAAACAAAATTCTGGTACCTTTTAGGGGTGTTCTCGAAATTTTCCGACGAGCACCCCGTCACCCGGGGGGGGGGAACTCCGCATATGAAAGGGGTGGGGATGCTCGTCGGAAATTTTGAATTAAACCCCTAAAGGAGACCGATCTGGGCGGGGCCTAAGCTTTTTTTGACCCCTAAAAGAGACCATGTTAAAACACCGATAATATATATATTTTTATACTTTTTCACGTGCGACCCTAAACGAGACCAACACGGCTAAATATGATGGCGTTTTGCCCAGAACACCCTAAGTGAGACCAAAATCCGAAATTTACACTCCTAAGCGAGACGACGAGCATCCCCACCCCTTTCAGATGCGGAGTCCCTCCCCCGGGCCCCGTCACTTTTATAGAGGGGTACCCTCCCCAGCAGAACTTCACTTCTTGTCTGTGCTCACCACTGAGAACCTCGATCTGATCTGATATTATAGCGCTCTTTATCTCTCACTCAGGTTCATTCATATTATATTTCTTTTACAAAGGAAAAGCAAGTGAAACATCACAATGCAAAAGTATCCCATGAAACATATGTGCGATAAGCAGGATGAAATGATGAAATGCCCATCGCAGCTAGCCTTGTCAGATCATATAGGAGTTTCCTCCTCGTCCCTGGCTTTAAGTAGGCCATTGCCACGCAAACGAGTCGTTGAAAGAGGTCGTTTCACAAGGCTGTTATCCCTGACAGAAGTATACTGGGTGTACTTTACCGACGTCTCTGGCCTGAGACCCAAACTGGAAAATTTACAATGAATGAAATCTCGCAGGGCCCTGCGGAATTTATCCGTTAAAAGCATGTAAAGCCATGGGTTAAAAGCGCTATTGGTATGCCCAAGCCAAAAACACATGTACATTACAATTTCAGGTAACTGTTCATGAAGTCCAAAGTGAAATCCAAAAATGAGATGATATGCTTGAGTTGGGAGCCAGCAAACAGCGAAGACAGCGGTGATTATGATAAGAGTGCGCACCACTTTTCGTTTTGTTGCCCCTCTGCGTCGCTCGGTTTCTGAAGTTACCAATCCAGGCATCTGTCGGCGCCACAATCTGAAGCAAACACGGCCATAAAGCACAGATATCACCGAGAGCGGAGTTAGGTAGAACAACAGAAAAAGGTACAGGTAGTATCCACGCATACCTTGCATTTTGTCGGTTCCAAACACGGTAAACACTGCTACACAAAATCCACTATCCACGGTCCACAGAACGGCTGCCGGGACCATGGCTATCACAGACACCAGCCAAATGACAAGAGTTAGGAGTTTGGGACGTCGAAATGTGGTGAAATTTCGCAAAGGAAATAGCACAGCCAAGTAGCGATCTATCGCCATAAACATCAAACTTAAAATAGACGCAGCAATGGTAACATGAAAGACAAAATAAACTCCTCTGCATGTGATGTCTCCAAAGAGACCAGTCAACCACTTTGATCTGGTATAAGGATTTGCCATGGTAGCAGGCAGGACAAAAAACGCCACTATGAGGTCAGCGACAGCCATGTTGACGAACAGGAAGCCAGTTAACGTCCTTGTCTCACGCCTTTTAACGATGATAAAAATTAAAAGCAAATTTCCTGTCACGGCCCCAATGAGTGTCAGGGAATAAAGCACTGTGATGATCACGGTGTGTGAAGTTGATAGGCTGGTAGAAGGCGCCACAGTTGTATTATCTGTTTAAAACAATAGAGAATTATTAATCTTCCCGTCCGGCCCGACCTAACTCAGTCAATAAGCATTTTATCATATGACCGTTGTGTTTTTGACATTTTCTGACGAAGCAAAAACGCGTTCATGGCAGCATTTTCCTCGTTTCGCCCTCAGGGCCTCACGCGTTTTTCTTGAGGCGTCCGGCCCTCATACGGGACTTTTTGGTGCTCTGACGAAATTGCGCACAGGACCGTAAGTTACATCTTGATTCTAGACAGCCGCCAATTAGATCCGCCATCTTGGGTTTCGACATGAGTAAAACAAAACGGACGACTGATTAGATAGATAGAAAAGTGCCCACATGGAATTAAAATTAAAAGTGACTTGATTGCATGCGTCAAAATAGTGAAAAGTATACTTTTGAGCTTTCTGTTAATCTGATGGAAAATAACTTCACAACAGAGAGCCTAGGATTAAGTAAAGGCGAATTCTGCATTGCTCTCCTTCATAAGCAGATTTCAACCGTCGTCTAAATCAAATCAGAAGAGCGCGAAACAGTAGGTAAGTCCTTACGCTACGATGTCAGTTTTAGCTTGCACTGAACCATTTGCTAATGACGTGTCATTTCAGTCCGAAACAGTTGATCAAATAACCTATTTTTAAAAGGTGAACTACTTACCATAGGAAAAATTCATGATTGACCGTAGACAAGGCGATGATAATTTGTACACAAGACTCAGGGACTGACTGTTTTACCGACAGACGTCCCTTTTCACGTCGCCGTCATTCAGGAATTGGATAAAAATAATGCATGCACGTTACTTGCACTCATTCCAGAACAAAAACAGAACAGACTCAATTAAACAAAACAAATTGTTATCAATGGCACGTGACCAGAGTCGGTGAATCAAGAAAGCGAAAAGTTTCATTAACTAATCCAAGATGTTTTAAATTCGTTGTATAAACAGTGTATAATAAAGTTTAATATACGGTACAAATGTGGCAAAAGGTGAATTATAAGCCTTTACAACAAACTCAGGTTGTTCAGTCGAGCGATTTGATCATTAATAATAAATGTGTATGACATCTATTTCTACATATTGCAAATGTTCGTGATAATTCAAAAACCGCGTAATGGTGGTAAATTGACACAAAACAGCAGATCCCATTGGTGTCCAAGTAGAAAAGGCTACATTTAGTAATAATTAGCTTTGGCCAATTGCAAAGTTTAAGGGCGACAGATCATAAGAGGTAACAACTGAAATTTAACTGCAAAAGGCCTCAAACAACTATAGCTAAGTCTACAAAAGTCGAGTCTGCGCATAATTAAAACTAAAGAAGTCATTAGCAACAAGAAAATCCGCCTAAGGCCTGTTTCAAACGTCGTGCTACTGCCGTGCTAAGCTGGTTCGACTGTAGCTCGACTGCAGCACGACGACACTAGCACGACTTGGTTTCAGACGTCGAATTTAATTCACACAATGACAGTCGAATGGCACGGCTGTTGCCAAAACCAAAACACAAAAAATAAAGAAACGGTTTAGCAAACTTTTAAGTATTTAAGTATATTCTAATGTATTTATAATTTATAAATTGAGTTCGGCACGGCGGTAGCACGACGTTTGAAACCAAATCGAGCTACTGCCGTGTAGCACGACTTGGTCCTTACTCTATCTCATTATAAGCTTCCCACGCAGACATTCTTGGGGGTTCGTCACGCGTTCCTGCCCCACTAAGTTAGTCTCCAGTCTCTTACATCTTTAAAAACATTTTGAAACCCTGCACGACACGTAATAAATTAATTGTAACCTGGTTATTGGGTCAAAAATAGAGATAAGTAATTTGACTCAAACCAATGTGAACGAAAAATCACCAACGACATTAATCCAAGATAACATTTGGTTGAGATCATATATTCGTTTATCAGGAGTATCAGGCAAGAAATGATGGAATCTGATTGGCTCAGTTGACATGAGTTTCCCAATTTATGCTTATACCAGAAAATAGACAAAACTGAAAACAAAATAAACAGGAACTTGTTTTACATACAGCTGTGAATATAATTTTGCTTGTTGCTAACAATTTATAAAAATCTAACAGAGAAATTTTTTTCATAGTTATTTCAATAAAAGGTAACCATGATAATAAGTTGTCACCACGAGTCCGCATAAAACACATGCATATTGATATCGTTCTCCTAGATATTAAAACATTATCAAGAGCCGAAAAGGTTACGAGAAATATATCAAAATGATCACATAAGAAAAAAAATGCTTTGATTATAAAACGAATTTTCTCATCTAATTCTTTAAGCAAATGTACGGCCATGAGATCAGTGTGGAGAAGGCCCGGGTCGCACAGGAGCGAATTTTGTTTATTGAAGCACCTGCCGGATCTGTCAACACATGACGAAAAATAAGTGCGACCCCGCATTAAAAATTATATCCAATTTTTTCCCGATTGCCAAAATTCAGCCAATGTTCAAAGAAGTCGAAGTGTTGCCTCGGACGCTACCAAATTTTGGCATAATCGACAATTTTGTTTCTTTAAACATTAAGTTGTCATTTACCTCAGCCGTGTAATTGAAAATTGCCACGGCAAATGATTTTTTTTCCTACGCCCTCGGTCCTCCGTCTCGCTAGCAATTATTTCGATGTGCCACGAACTTTGCATCCTATCCTCCAATAAATTCAAACCGACTTTATTAGCAGCATTGTATCAATGAGTCGTGTTATGTTAAGTCGAAGACCACGGACAATTTCGTAATCGCCGTCGATTCAAGCGATCTGCCACTCCTGAAAGCTGCAGCCAACTACATAAAGGCGTGTTAATAGTCTAACTAATTAACTATAACTATTACCAGAACTGCTATGGCATTTTGTTGCGAAAAAAAGGAAATTCAGTCAAGAAAAGGTCGAAGAAAATAATTGATCAGTGGCGGCCTTCTACTCCTACGTGATGCTTTCAAGTAGCTATTCTTGTATGATATATATGTCAGTCATTGGAGTTTTGGAAAATGCAAATTTCGTATAATGCGACCCGTGTTAAAATTTGGAACCTTTTTCTTTTCTCCAGCAATTTTATCGCCAAAACTGTTGAAGTTAAAAAAAATTCGCTCTTGCGCGACCCGGGCCGAAATGTTCAGAGAGCCTATTTTTGAGAACTTGGCCCGTGGTTTTTCCACTTCAAAGATTCTTCTGGAGCCAGAAGTCCGTCGTGGAAGATCAGCTGAAATAGTGAGATTTGAAATACCTCACCCGTTGACGGTTAATATTACTGTGCATTTTTGACGGCTGACGGTAAAAAATAACCTTTTGTGACGGTTAAATCTTAGGCCGTTTGACGACTGAGGGTTAACCCTATTGAGACTCTTATATAATGGTCACACTATAGAATTTTGTTCACAGACCCATGGGATGGATTTTGAAGATATCTCCATGTTTTGTCTCTACACTCTTTTTTTTTTATAAGAACGTTGTTTTTCCAGTTAGGCTGAATATTCTTATTTTTCTGCCGATTTAAGGCTGAAAATATTGTTGTATCATTCTTAAATTATAGCTTAATTATAACATTTCCGTTTTAGAATATAATGGGGTGATTATAGTAATTGCAGGTTTTTTCGTTTTGTTGGCAAGTTTTGCCGTTTAGAGAATGGAATAAGTTGAAAACATATAATTGTACTGTATTTAAGTTTTTGAAAACACAAAATTACACCCTTTTCAAACGGCTCAGCCTGGGGTTTATTCTTAATCTATTCTTAAAATTTCGCAAATCTTTAGCCTCGATATTCTTATAAAATATATTCTTATCGAAAAAATAAAAGAGTGTATTCAATGATTATTTCATTCAGTTGCAGCCTATTTCCGACTAACTATCAATTAATTATTTATTTTTTATCTTTTTTCACGGCATAGCCCAGTATTGACCAAATGAATCACGTACGGTGTTATAATAAGGCTATTATAATATAATTTGCTTTATCATATCTGAGTTCGTTATTTAGCAGACACTACACTGACAGGCGGTTATTAATTTGCGTGGGGCATATTTTTGTTTTCGTAATGACGACGACCTTGTAAATGTTTCGAATTGTAGAAAAACCTTAATCCAATTTCAAGAGTTTAAGGTGTCTTTAAGAACCTGTAAATCCATAAATTGCTCCTCACAGATCAAAAGTACTTAATTGGAGAGAAGAAATACAGATTGACTCCCCTTTGCATTGGTGTTCAGAATTTCACTCTTGAAGGCGAAATTTTTGAAGAAAAGATCATGTTAAGGGTATCAGAAAAACCTTGCTAGATCAATATCAACTTTGGAATCCATTGCAAAGCCTTTTCTTTTTTAAAAACGTGCATTTATTTACAGATGAAAATCGTTGACGATTTAAAAAATAATCTAACAATTTTCACAATCATTAAAAAAATTAAGCAAGAATTATGTTTCAAAGAGAAAGGCGTCTTTAAACCTTGGCTTAATTTTACCGTACGTTTTTCTAATCGGCTTTCTTGACCTAAGAACTTACCCTTTGGCGTGTACACTTAAGATACAGCCCTACATACTGGTCAGAAGTCACTGAAGTCACTAGATATAGCATTAAAAATTTATAAGTTCCTTTATACTCAGTTACACTGCAAATGAGAGAGTCAGAAAAGCTGGAAAACATAACCTTGTGTTGTACGGGGAAGATGAAGCAGTCCCCAATTTAAAAACGTTATTTTATCGGGGAAACAGGCATTGCAGAAAATGTTATCTTTGGATTAAACATAATTTTTCAAATTTGCCTTCCGTGCTAGTTCTAGCGTGTGCCAGGCTCTCAGATAGTATAGTGGGGACGTATTAAAACGGGGGAAAGCGAAAAAAAGACGCGCGCGAGCGACTTGGGAAAGGGGGCGCGTTTTAATCGGAGCCTTGAACAGGCTATGCTAATTCCAGGGCTGAAAGCAGATTTAAACTAAAAACAGATTATTCTTTCACCGAAACGTTTAAGCGGGATGAAAGACGACGAAATGACAGATATACATTACACACAAAGCAAACAGGACTGCTATCAAAGTCGAAAATTAAACGACTCTATGATCAAGCAAAGAGGGTATAGCTTAGTAAAATGTATGAAATATTTATGGAAATCTGTGACAGCATGTGCCTCACACTCTGTTTGTATTACTTACCGCCACGCGAAACTAGGCTTCACATCCTAAATCAAAATCCATTGAAAATCTCATATGAATTAACTATCACACAAAAAGTTGCAATCTTCTCCTCTGCGAATTCGAGTTTGGGCGGCAGACATTTTCGTTATTGCAAGTTAATGCCTAAATGTGTTCAACCGATGAACTTAAATAAACGAATTGACATTAAAAGGCCTGATGATGCATGAGAAAGCTTAGATATGTATAGAATTCAACCTTACCATCAGATGAATTCATATTTCTTCCTCAGAAACCTCCGTATGATACTAACAGCGCAAAGTGCACAACAGAAGGACGATCGGTGATAGCAACGTATTTTAATACTGCCTAACATCTGCTTGGTGTCACTCATAAAATAAGCCATCACGTATTTTGTGGATTGTGTACATTTGTATATATCAGAGGCGGTTTAATAGGTCAACAAGAAATTGCCGCAGACTTCATATTTCAATTAGCAGAAAATCCTCCCCCTAATAAGTAGCAGTGACAGCAATTTAATACCTGCCTATAGGTTTTTTTCGTTTTTTTAAGAACATTAATCATTTAACCCTTTAAGCGCTAAGAGTGAACAGCATCAATTTTCTCCTTGTATTATCACTGCTTTGTAAAAAAGAGTGGTCATGAGAATTACGGACATGATCAAACAAGATGAATTTGCTCGATATTTTCTCAACTTCTTCCCACTACTTCTGTAGGAAATGAATAGGGCCATGGGAATTCAAATTTTAATCTCAGGGTTTATAATTAATAGGTGAAGAGCGGCGGCAATCGAGTCCAGCAAAAGACTGGCTTTTACATGGGGTTGAAGGAAGCTGAAATTTGGCTTTTCTTTACAGAGTGTTTGACTAACTTTGTAGTCAGTGAAAAACAAAGCATTTCTTTCGTGATTAACTCTTCAACGTGCTTAGGCAACAAAACCAGGTTTCCAACCACCCAAGTGTGAGATATTGAGTACAATTAGGAAATGCATGAAAAAACACGGCTGGTGTTGCACCCACGCACAATACTGAAATTACATACTTTGATCGTCGGTGTAATCTTCAAGTAGTATTCAACTAAAACGCGCTGTAAAACCACTTCTAAAATTAAATGCAATTCGTCTATACACAACACGTAAAATTAACACATTGTGATTAAGCAAATAATAGTTAAGGTATGTAGTTTCAGTGCTACTATATTTTACTTCAATGTATATGAAAGTTAATAATTTCCACAGTGGCTTTCAGGAGAAAAATAAAAAATAAAAAACAGAAGTGTTGTAAGTGAAAACAGATCCACGAAAAAAGAAAGAAAAAAAAAAACAGAAAAGAGAAAAGAGAAAACAAATACAAACTGAGTTTTCAATGGGGTGAAGGACGACATCCTCATGTTTCTGATCCGAACCCGTCAGTACCCTCTAGTCCGAATCACGACTGAAAAAACTGCGCAAATCAGCCAAAAAGAGTGGAAGGAGTTAACCCTTTATACTGAGCATTACAGTGTAAAAAAAATATATTTTTAACCAATGAGTGTAATCCCCCATTGATGCTAAAACGCTCGCTTTAAAACCACTCGGCCTAAAACGAAAGACACGCACACACAAGACGAAAAACTGCACAAATCAGTCCAAACGAAGTGGAAGGAGATTACCATTTATAACACTGAAGTGTTTAAAAGGATTTTAACCGATGAGTGCAATCCCCCATTGAGTCGAAAAAGCGTTTTAAAACCGCTCTTAAAACGAAAGACGCCCTCATACAAGACGGAAAACTGCGTAAATCAGTCGAAATAAAGTGGAAGGAGTTATAGCATTGCTGTGTTAAAAATAAATACTTTAACCGATGAAAACAGCCGACATTTGGCGACGCTACCACGACGGCTTTCCCCGCCATATGCGTCTGAGTAACTTGCGCAGAAATTCCATACTAATGATGTGTCACTACCCAGATCTGGGTAGTGCTTCTGATTGGTCGTGCCGCGTGGGAAATTTGATTTAACCAATAAGGAGCATTACCCAGATCTGGGCATTGACGTGTCATCAGTATGAATTTTCTACGCTCGTTTGTCAGACTTCATTTGGCGGGGAAACCAGTGGTAGCGTCGCCACATGTCGGCTGTTTTCTCAGGCTACATATCAAAAATATAAATCGTTAGGTGTAAAAAATGGAAAACGTTTAACCGTTAATCGTAAAGGAAGTAAGCTGTTAAAACTTATCTAGCCACAATTCAGTTAGTTAGAGGGTGTCGTTATCACTTGTTAAGACTCCTCAAATCATCCAAGAAAGGCAACCTTAGAGACGTACAGATCTCATGTTTCCATTTCGAACTTCTCAAACAACTGACTATTTCAACAGCGAGAAAGGAGAGGATTTGACTGTTAGCCGAAAAAAAAATACATAATATCTACAATGCTTTTAGAACTTGATACCCTCTAGCTGTTAACCGCAGTGCACTAACATGGAATAGCAACACTG
Source organism: Porites evermanni (assembly GCA_942486025.1). Classification (NCBI taxonomy): domain Eukaryota; kingdom Metazoa; phylum Cnidaria; class Anthozoa; order Scleractinia; family Poritidae; genus Porites; species Porites evermanni. The sequence continues at coordinate 160,245 of CALNXI010000731.1, forward strand.
GCTCAGTTCTAGCCTTGATCCAAGAAGAAATATATGGAAGAAACATCCTTAATAAAGAATATCCAACTGAGAAAGACCAAAAAAAATAAATGTACTTCCCCAAAGCATAACGCGTTTACTTGTGACTTAAGGCCGGAAGAAATAACTAATTTAAACAGGCTTGAATTCATCATTAAAATTTTAATGAAAGTTTCAATTTCTAAATTTTCTTTACGTCGTTCAGTGCGTTCGATTTATCTTTGAAATAAATATCTTAAAATATGAATGCATTTATCGGGCAATAATTTCAGATTTCATTTTTAAAATTGTTTATTGACGCCTTTGAGTCGCATTTTTTTCTCCGCCTGAAGAACGAAATGGCTGTTGTTACCAACGTAGTTGATCACGAATTTTACCAGAAATTATAATTCGGCTAAACCTGTGTCGGTTTTGTTCTCTCTCAAAAGGACTTTATAATCAACGTATAGCCCATCAAAACTGACGGTAGCGATGCTGAAATATTCAATAAGAAATATTGCTTTTTGCAGCTAAGGTAATGAGTTTTATCAATTTTGCTCCACAATATATGAGAAAACAGAATGGGGTCATTGGTTTAATTCAAACAAAAATAATAAGAAGCAGAAAAAAACCCAAACAACTTTTTGGTAAAGGGAGCCGCCTACCAGTGCTTTCGTTTTTTCGTAGTTCTACATCGTCTGTTTTTCACTACAGTAAAAACCCGCGTATAAGAACCTAGAATTTAAGAACCTGTTAGGCTAAAATTTTTTAATAGGTTCTTAATTTACAAAAATGAAGGCACAGATGAAAAACACAGAAAAAAACATTTTAAGTCTAGGTGTTAGTAAGATTCAAAATGTAACACTACAGCATTTTATGGATACTGCAGCATGAAAGACATGCATGATAATACTTTGGAAAGATAAATTCACTGTAACGTTATCATGTAAACTGTATTCTGGATAATCATTTAACACAGCAATATATTCCATACCGCGATAATTTTGCCCCGTAGTAGTTATCTGTGCTGATCGCTAGTGCCCCCATCGAATTGAGAACCTATTTAAGAACCTAAGTAGCCTAAAATCCCACTAAATACTATTTTTATAAGAACCTATTTAGGCTAAGTTGGAAAAATCTAGGTTCTTATACGCGGGTTTTTACTGTATGCCACAACGTGCTTTAGCGTCAGTTTTTCTTTCTAGTGACAGTGACGATTTTCAAATCATTGCTCATTGCACCGAAATCATGCTTAGTTCTTCCCGAATCAGTAAAGAAAGGATATATTTTGTCCGCAAATTTGTCGTCGTCCTCTATCCATTCCTCCTTAACTTCAGCATTACTATGTATTTTCTACACCGGTCCCGGTGTACTTCTATACTAATGAGAAGATTTGTTTAACCACCTTGAACATTTTGCTTTGATGATCATTTCCTTCACGTCACTGTTAAGATGTTCACTCTCTTGTTAACCATTTCAATCCCAGAAGTGCCCAAAGTCAAAACGCAACAAAATTCCTAAATGACATTTTGTAAAATGCTAGAAAACAAAAAGTACCTAGTGGACGTACTGCTAAAAAGGATTCATTTGAATGGTAACTCCATAGTATTCAATCATCCACAGTCTCAAAAGTTAGAACTGCATACTAAATAAATAGTACCATGGGAAAGTATTTCTGAAGAGGTTTCATTTGAATGGTAACACCATAGGATTGCGTCCACAGACTCAAAAGTTAGAACTATACATAGTACGATGAGAAAGTACTTTTGAAGAGGTTTCAGTTGAATGGTCACACCATAGGATTTCATCCACATACTCAAAAGTTGGTACTGCATACTAAATGTAAAGGACCATGTGAAAGTATTGCTGAAGAGGTTTCATTTGAATAGTCACACCAGAAAGAGTCAAAAATTAGAATGACCTCGCAAGACTCATTATATAAATTCATTCTGTGAGTGAAACCAAGGGCGCTTTCCATTTGTCAGAACTGGCCGGCCAGACCTGTCATTTTGAAAATTAATGGGCTTTTACGGAGAAATTTGCCCGTGAAAAATCATCTCCTTCGTGCATATTTTTTAGAATTTGACTGATCTCGGGCTAGATAGTTTTGATTAAATGTAAAATGCTCTCATTACGATGGGAGTTGTCTAGCCAGTCACGGTCAGTTCCAACACATGAATGGAAGCCCTAAGTGTTAAGCAGTGATCAGAAAAAAAGGGCTAACCCAGAAATATACATTACTCATTAACTTCAAAGAAAGCCACTATATTACCTTTTTAATTTAAATACCTCTGTCAATTAATAGCCAGACAGAGATAGAAACAGAGGGAGACAATATATATTAAACAAATTTAAACAGAATGAAGAAACCTACTGAGTTTCGACACGATATATGAAAAGTTATTAAGCGGCACTATCTTGTGAAACCGCATGGTATCTTTGCCGAATTATGAACATTTTAATTTTTTACGGCTGCATTAGGCGGTCCTCATTTAAGCTTCCACCGCCGGCACTCGTTTTAGCTAAAATGTAAAACGTTATCGTAAGTAAGGTCTTGTTTGACCCTTTTTCAATTCAATTTTGAAGGGAAAACAGTTTTTTTCTACATTTAAATTATACTGGCTTTTTGTTCTGTTTTAAATGAATGTTAACGATTAACGAAAAACTAAACCCTGATTGGTCCACCAGTGAAATATTCCCGGGGGGTACTCACCGAAGTTTTATACGGGGAGACTCCGCCCGAGTTCCAGCCCCTAATCCTTTATATTTATTATTTTTGATAGAAAATTAATGGCAAAATGCACTCCTTTCACATACCTAGTTAGAACTTTTCATCCCTTTTGACTGCTGTAAATGCATTGTCTTTAAAATCTGAATAAATCACAAAACTAGAAAGCCTTTTTATTTACACTTTTTCACATGCCTTTAATTTACTTCAACTAGTGAAATCCCTATACCCTTTTCGGGCAAATCCTCCCCGTTAATGTTTAGGCCATTAAAGGAAGTACACTCCCAAACCCCTCCCCTCCTCCCTGGGGGAAATACTCGTGATGATAAGTCAAATCTTCCATATGACAATTTCGTAAACGCTATTGTCAATTAATATCTCAATGATAAGTCTTAAAAAGTGAGGACGTTTTTTTTTAAATAATCATATTTTTTCGAAAATTTAGGCGTGTCATGCATACGAAAGGTGAATGTTCAAGACCATTTAGCAAAAAGATTCTGCATATTTACCTGGTCCCAGCTAATTTTTGTAAAATAACTTTGAGGTTCTAGTACAACGTAGTTCTATCTTTAGCCTTCAGCTTCAGCCTGACACTCGCTTTCAAAAAACAGACGAATGAAATTTGAAAAAAGTGCATTTCTTTGAGCTTTAAGAAAAAGCACATTTTAGTTTTAGGCCTGAGCCGAGAAAAATTAATGTTTTCAACTTATTTGAATTGTGCGGATTTTTTGTAATTCTTTCTAAAAACATAGGTAGGCTTTTCGTCGCTTTATCAAATGATGGAACAATAATGCACTTAGTAGACTTAAGTGCCAAATTATTTGAGTATCATGATTTCACTTACTGTGAGGGGAGCTCATCATTTCTCTTCAAAGAAAGGAAGACAATGCAGTCGCACACTGTCGTCCACGACCACAGCGAGGCACAGTTTTCGTCTACTATGCAAACAAACAGAAAACTCCTTCTTTTAAAAATGATCAATTATTGAGAGATTCTTATTCAAATAAATAAAGGAAATGAACTTTCGGCGTAAAAAGTAATTAATTATGTTAATTGGAGAAAAAAGAATGATTTATAAATAGTTTAAAACTGTACAGCTTTTAGCAAAACAAGAAATTGTAGACTTTACATTTTTCAATTGTCAGTTTTCACCCTCAAAAAAATTCTCCGCGACCAAGATTGATGTTTATACAGATTTCTGAATTTTGATTTTTGTTACATAAATCAGCGACAAGGTAAATTTTGACATCATTTGTTCAGTCTAGAATCTTAGTCAGTATCTAATTTAATTTTTGAAGGCCCATTCGCAAAAGGTGTTTTTCTTTACTTTCCAAATTTTGTGGTCTACAATATGCGGTTGACAGGTGCCGGAATATCAAATACCCTCAATAGCGCTGTCGTCCTACTTAGGAGTTCGACAAATTTTTATCAAACGTCCAAAAAAGTAGCTATCCAAACAATTTTGACACAACTCTGACGCTGTACGTTTTTGTAAGCTGAGGCTCCTTTTTCGCGCGAAAATTTAGGTACCGTATTCAATTACCCACATCTATCAATAAATAATTGAAGTCGCCACTCCTTCCAACCGCAAATGACAGAGGGCATTGTGTATGGTTTTGGAGATTATTTGTCTCAAAGAAAGCCAACTGCTGGGTTCAGGAAGTCGTAACAAATTTCGAAGATATAAATATCAGTTTCTGTTGTTTCTTATCAACTTAGTATCTTAAAACACTGGAAAGTTGCGATCCTCATACCATGTAAACGCATACAAGCATAAAGATGATTCTCAGGCAATGTATCCCGGCAAAATAAGTTATGAAAAAGTCAAATTGTTTTTGCCTCTCTCTCGGTTTCCTTTAACTGCTTAATTTGGCGAAAAGAATTTTGTACTCTAGAAAAAACAGTTTAACCGATATATTTTACGACGTTATGTTTTTCCAGAGTGAGAAAACAATCCTTTGCGAGAACAAGTCTATTAATTTGTTGTCAAAAAAAACTTCTGGTTCACGCTTTTAAACCAAGTGTGAAAATATGTCAAATATATGATATTAAAATGAAATAAAGCGTCAAAAATTTCAAAAACTTAAATCCGCATAGTATGGGATCTGCTGCATGTTGAAAGTTTCGCTAGTTAACAGCAGGAGATCATTACAGATTACTTCTTGCTGAAGTTTGCGGTTTAAAAAATATGCAAAGAGCGATAAAAGTAAAAGAGATTGGAAAGATAACTTCCAACTTATTTTGCAGTTTTTTTGGTGATAAAAGTTCTAATAAGATCTTTGACGACAAACAGGGCGGAAAAGAATACTTATCCATAAAGCTTTTGCTGTCAAACTGAAGGTCATATAGCACACTAGGTGTTGCGTTCGATTGGGAAATCCGGATTAAGATTAGGAAATGCGGATTTCGGATTTTGAAATGGAACGCGAAATCGGAAAACGGATTTCACCTCTGAGAAACCCGTCCTCAGGGTGGATTGCAATTAAGAAATCCAAATCCGGATTTCATGGATTTCCCTTTTACCGTTCGATTGGGAAATCCGAAAAACGATTATTGCAAAACCATTCTCGTGAACAGCGGTCTTCTTTTTACCAATTATGCGTGCATATGCAAGACCGCTGATCTTAAGGACAGTTTTTCAAATCCTTTTTCGGATTTCCCAATGCAACCGTAAAAAGGAAATCCAAAAACAGCTATCTCAGCGTAAAAATCCGTTTCCAGATTTCGCGTTCGATTGCAAATCCGAAGTCCGGATTTCAAAATCTAAATCCGGAATTCCCAATCGAACGCACCCTTAAGAGAGAAACCTTTTTCGTAGCAAAACTCAGTTTCAATCGATTTCCACTCCCCATAGCGAGATGCCTACGTTTAGCGAGTCCTTAATGAGCCTTTTAAATCTGAATGGAAGAGTTCTTTGAGTTAAGTACTAAAAAAAAGTGTCAGATCTAGATCTTCTCAAAATTGTCTAAGATCTACGTTATATATAATAGATTATTGACATCATTTATTGAACAAAATTGTTTTTAACGAAAGTCCTGTGACAGTGAAAATTGGCGAGCCAAGGAGCTAGTGGCAGAGAACTGACTTTTAAAAATCATAAAAAGACAACTGTTCGAGGAACTCAGTAATCTTCTTTTGTCACAACGGCGAGAGCAAATGTCTCAAATGTCTTCTCTTTCACCATCATTTCACAAAAATCAGCAGGCATATTGACCCCTCGAAGTTGAGTGGGCCGGTTTGTGTCGAGCTGCAAAATAAATTTGATCGATTTTGATCGATGTGATAAATATCATGACGGCACATGATAAAACCTTAAAATGATACTAATTTGAAAGTTTTGGTCTTTGAAAATGGTTATGCTAATAAACGTCTCTTAAGACACTAGGATCTCCTGTTAGACAGGGGCTCCTACGTCCAAAAGACTTAAATCAACTTTCTTATAATATATGACGTGATAGTCGTGAACGTTGGCGTCCAAGTATATTAATTTTGGACTGGATTAGCGTTACGAAATGAATTTGGGAGTACCACATGGATTTGGGTGGCGCTGGCTCAGTGTTTTTTAAACTGTACCACCTTTAAGGGCTCATATCTTTGAAATTATTCACGTAAAAACAAACCCGGTGACTTATCTTTGTCTTCCACGTTGTGATATTTATAAATTAATCCGCCCGAGACCAAGTTAATTTACACCTCCACTTAGCCTGGACTTCCCATCGGCCTTGCATTGGTCAAAAATGCTCTTTCCCTTGTATCGTGGGAAGGCTGAGGAGAGGGAAAAATAAAGCGCGCGGGGATGATGGGGCGCAGAGAAAGAAGATCCCCCTTCCCATCGTCCCTTGCGCGCGCTACCCAGCAGGAGCCTCTGTGGAGGAGAAACTCAATAGAGCACTTCACAGGGAACAACCCAACCACAATGCTGTAGTTTAACAAGCCGTGAGCCCCAATTCGTTCCAATTTTGATGGTTGACGGTTAAATTTTAGAGATTTTTACGGTTGACGGTTATTAAGTAGAAAACAAGAGAGGATAAATGAGACAGAGAAGGCATCCCCCATGCACACCCTATTCCATAGGTAATTCGTCTCGAGTTATTTTTAAGACCACAGATCCCTAGGGGGATTAGACAACAGCCATTCACATACCGCGAATGTGTTCCGCGTGGATGACCCACGTTCAGAGCCACGCGTCCTTCACGAATTGACGCAGAAAAAATGGCAGAAGACGCGGAGAGCGATATTGCTATTTGTTTTGTCGACAAAAACGACTAAAGAGAGATTTCTGCTAAAGCTGTGTCAGCGAAACGGAAATTAAAAAAGAATCGCCCTTCCTTTCTTGTATAGCTAGAGCTAACAGTACAGCAGGGAAATCCTTACCACACTGAATATTCTCTCAGGATCATTTATAATTTACAGCTTGAACAGAGCAATTTCTGGTTTGATATTTATTCTTTTATTAGTCTTTTATTATTCAACAGAAATAACACTTGGCGTCCTACTAGCTTTATCATACGACCGGTTTCAATAGACCGGCAAAATTTCTCATTTTATATTAAAGCACTGAGGTTACGACAACGTCGAGTTAAACTGATTTCACGGGTTGTCAAAGAGTCTAGCGATTCCCTTTTCCCAGGTGAGCGCGACTCATTTCGCTTCAATATTCAGAAATGCTCTCGATCTCTTTACGCTTTCCTAGCCTTTCGCCCGACATGTTTTGCACGGCGTTTACAGGCATGCGGAACCTCCACGAAACATCCACGCAGCGCACGAGGTAACTTTATCTCGATTCTAAAAATAACTCGAGACGAATTACCTATGGAGCAGAGTGTGTATGGGGGATGCCTTCTCTGTCCCCTTTATCCTCTCTTGGTAGAAAATCAGTTGAAGAATTAATTAAAGAAACTATTAATTTCTGTATAAATCAATATTAACTTTTGGGTCTTGGAGGTTGTCTTGGCCCTTCGGTTTTAAAATTTCGAAATATTTTCAAATAAAAGCAAGTTGTAAAGTCTTGTAATATCTAGACTGTGTGTTTTTGACAACATGGGAACTGAGTTTTCCAGGTTGGAGATTCTTCAGGAGCCCGAAGTCCGTAAAGATCAGCTGAATGGTGAATGGTCTGAATAGATCTAGTAAGTACTCCGCGGTTCATTTATCCAAAATTTTAACCATGAAATTAGCTTTCTGTTTTTTTCCTTCTGGTATAGAGGTTATCCAATCCTAAATTTGAGCAAAGGGCGGTAGCACTAGGAGAGCGGTAATCGGACTTTCACAGATTACCCTAATGGCACGATATTTTAGTTTTTATAACTGGCTATTAGAAAACGAGAAAACTCGTAACACACGGAATTCCTAAGGACGGTAAACCTTCTTAAAGTCGCGACCGATCCCTGCTTTTTCAAGGCGTGATTCTCCAGCTGATCCAGCCAAAAGCGATCTAAATTACTACAAAGAACATCAACGTTAAGCAATTACAAGGGTGGATCCAGAAAATTAAGGAAGGAGTCGTCGAGACACTTGTAAGCAACATAAATACACATTTATTTTATCAGAATTCATAAAAAATCACAGAAGGGAAGGAGTCTGCGATCCGCTTGGCCGACCCCTTAATCCGACCATGAGCCTAAGTGCGTTCACCTGATGCGTTCACTTCTCCCTCCGTCCTTTCCTTAGTCTGCTTCTCGTGACCTTAACTTCCTGGGCGCCATTTTTACCCCAAAAAAGTTGCTGCCTTTCTAGTTTCAGTCTTCCCCTTGGGTGAAAGGGCAAAAGACTTCGTCTCGATTTTTGCGTCTAAGTTTTCCGTCTAAGACGAATTTCCCGTTTTTTTTTTCTTGTCGGTTTTGGCGGGAAAATAGACGGAAAAATTTGAGATGGCAAACTCGTCCATAACCGGATTCAAATCAGGCGAGTTTTTCGCCTGTGGACGAGTTTCCCGTCCAAGACGGTTTTCCGTCTCTAATATGAATTCGGCCATTCATCGATCGGCTAATTCGTTGTTCAGACCGTCCCACACGGGGCAGCAATAGTCGAAATGCGGTTCGATAAGAGCTTTATACAGCAGTATAACTGTATCTATACAGATATACGGCCTTAAATAATTAAATGTCATCCAGTGCATGAAATGGTCGCATTACAAAGGAGCGCGTTGACAAGTTTGCGTTATATTTACTCAATCTAGACAAATATTGATATTTCCTCTAAGTTTTGCTATTTATTACTAGAGTTTTTCTTTTTCTCGCTGGTTGACATAAAGCATTTTAACAGGGGCTAGACGAACAGCTCAATCCTGCTTAGTTGAAGATCCTTAGCTATCCTTCATTTTGGCAGCTCCTGTCCAGTTGAAACGTGTTGAAGACGCCAATAGTTTGACGCCAATTTGAGTTCACAAAAACATTCAGTTATAACTTGAAGAAGTATTATAATGGCAGACGTTATATTTGTCAAATTTATAAGATCCATAATAACATTTAGCTGATAAACTGTCAAAATAAAGTTAATTTCCCAATGTCGTATAGCTATAGTTTCTTTTTCCATGAGTAGTATCTTAAATTAATGTGAGAAAATGATTTTAAGTCTATCAATTCATTCCAGTACCCTGTTAAACCTTTAAAAAATTTAGCTTCCCTGTCTGCTTTCCTTGACTGCAACTGTCCCTGTCATTCCAACGGAATAATTAATAAAAAATGTATAAATTCAAAACAAATAAGACCACCATATATGTTTAGCTTTCTAGCAACTCCGATGGACGGTTATTTTCAAGTCAAAGGAGCCTTTGTTTCCTATTTTTTTAGTGCGGGTTCTGTTATACATATGCTAAAACAGTTCGCCTTTTGCTGTGTTAAGAAAATAAATTAATAAAGATGTTTGAAACAGTTCTGCCAGTTCATATGTGCTGTCTTAAAATTATGTTTATGTACCCTCTAGGTCATATCTGCTGTCTCATGCCAATCACAAAAATCGAAGATAATTAGAAATGAGGAAAATATCATTCACCAGCTGTAGCATTTGTTATTCGAGAAAACAGTATTTTTTGTTATTTATATCTTTCAGTTTTTTTAAAAAAATAAGTCTACCTTCAGGGACTTTCGTGATGCAAGGAAATAAAGATTTTTTTCCTTATCTTGTTATTTTTTCTCTGTAATGTTATAATGGCAAAAGGTGCAATGTGTTTATCCAAGATAACGTAGAACAAGAAATCTTCGCGAATACAGGGCACTGTATATATAACTGCTAATTAGTCGCCGCTTTTTCTAAACGTCTAAATTAACATGCCAAAAAAAAGCAAAGACACTAACTGCTGTTGAAAGACCTCAACCGTGTTTTATTACAAAAGGAAGAGAAACACAAATGTTAACTTCAATGTATTGAAAAGAAAGCCGTTCATTTTTTCCGTTTACTTCTCAAACTCATTAATAATTCATTAAGAAAATACAAAGGAAATGAATGTTTAATGAGTGTTTGGAAATCGGATGAAACACTGCTTAGTATTTGCATCCTTAATTTCTCCTTCAAAAATGATTTTGTTTGAGAAGAAATATCAAACATTCGACACAGTGTTTCATCACCAGATGAAACACCTCGAAGTTCGTCAAAAATACTCCGCTGCGCGTCGTATTTTCAACTCTCTTCTCGGTGTTTCATCTGGTGATGAAACACTGCATCTCATGTTTGATATATTACATCAAATTTATTAACTATACTGGTCAATTGCTAAGAACTTGCATGCCTGTTCAACCACAGACTTTTAAAGGACTCTTAAAAGCGAGGTAGGTGTAGTTAAACCAAGATCTAGAATAACAAAAAAAAAAAAAAATTCTGCAAGACATAAACATGACTCCGATAGAACCTCCATAAAGATGATTTGTCGCTGTAGACACCTGTTTCGCCATTTATGTGGCTCGTCAGAAAGGCGTAATAACAAATTTAAAAAAAAAAAAAAATTCGCACACTCTGTTGAGTCTAACACACCCGCCGAATCAAGCCATGTCAGGTGCTTACGGAAAGGCAGGAGAAAGTGAGTGTCGTGTTGATATCTGGCAAAGAAGAAAATATCAGGATGGCCAAAACCAAGTTTGAAAAACATGGACCAAGCCAAGCTAAATTGTTCAGCATATCGAATAACAAAACCCTCGCTTGTTGCATATAAAGCGTGAAACGGTTCCAGTAAGAAGATACAGGAAGTGCATAGCCGGTGGAGTTGGATTCTTGTAAGTTTACTCTCATTTTAAGCAGAAAAAAAACAAAGTGAAAGAACAGGATACCTTCAGAAATTCAGCTTATTCCCTGGTCAGGTAAGAAGGAAATATGGATGGATTGTTGATTGTATTTACCCTTTGAACTGTCCAACGTAAGCTCTGTCAAAACTGTACAAAAAAAGCTAATGTTGAATTTAGTTGGCGACTGAAACACAAATATAATTACTTGGTTGAATGATTTCGATCTCGTCTCAAAGATAAACCTAGCATTGCGTATGCATTACCGAGGCCACATTATTTTTACAGCCTTATTTCTTTCCGTATTTTTTTTTTTTTTTTCAGTTTTCTTTGTCGTCTTTTCGCAATATTTACCTTTATTGAGGCGTTTTTCTTTATAATTTTCACTGATGTGCAAATACCACAACACAGAAGTCCTTTAATAGTTTAACTTTTCAGAAACAGCTTGACTACGTACTCCATAACCGAGCTTTTGAATATGAAGACGATTATGACACGAGAAACATACATAGTGTCCACGCTCCGCTCGCGCGCGTGGGAACTCGATAAAATCACGTCCTGATATCTCCATGCATAACAGTCGAACTTTTCACAAACAGCTTGATTTCCCAATCACCGAGGTTTTGAATATGAAGATAAATATGGGACGGGAAACATATATAGAGTCCACGCTCCGCTCGCGTGGATAAACCACGTCCAGACATCTCCACACATAATCAAGAAAACGAGAAATATATTTTGTCTTCGTTTTTGTTGGAAGCCGCCATTCTAATATTGTGATTCATTTCCCGTGAAACGTGACTTGGAAATCTTATCAACTCTCTTAAAAAAAAAAGAAAGAATTACTTTGTCCTTGAAAAGTAATCCAAATGTGATGAGTAAACAGGAACAGTTCTGGCACTCACACGCAGATTCACCACACGTTCTTCCTGTTTTTTAAACGTTGAATTGTTTGATTTTTTAATTAATGCAGCAGCGAGCAATTCTGTTAATGTATCGATCTCAGCAATTACGTATATATCAAACAGCCAAATCCATATGAGCAGAACGGTATCCCAATAAAAAGGACAACGCTCACGGCCGCACACAGAAAATTGAGGGAGTCCTTGCTGTACTCTTCAATATAAATGTTTACGCCAGGAGAGAGACAAAGAAAGAACACTTAGTTTTCAGAGTTTGCGTGCAGCAGAAGTAAATGTGAATCATATGAATAAAACATTTGAAACAAAAGCAGTCAGTAGGATGCTGCTATTATTCCTACATGCTTAAACCCTTATTTTGAACCTCGTTACATTTACGAGAGTGTGAACATTATGCCAAATTAATCATTTGTTCAATCAAAATTTGTACCACCTGCTTGAAAGCCCGGGTTGAAGAAATAAGCAGGTTTATGGCTTAGAGAACTCCTATTTATATTCATTACCAGTGGCCGATCCAGACCTTCAGATAATCGGGGGAGGGGAGTGGTGGGATGGGGGGGGGGGGGGGGGGGGGGATCATTTATTTTTTTTTTTACATAAAAATTTTGTTTCTCTGTTTTGGGTGGGGGTGTGGAATAAAAAAGGGTTTTTGTGGTTGAAAGCGACTAGGTATTGTTTTTTAGGGGGGGGGGGGGAGGAGGTCTGAGGGGGGGGGGGGGGGGGGGGGGGGGGGGGGGGGGGGGGGGGGGGGGGGGGGGGGCGGTCATCCAGATCCTGAGATAAGGGGAGGCCCAGTCTCCCAAAAAAATTTTTTCGGCCCCTCGGGCCTCAGTTTGGTCTAAACACAAGGGGGGAGGGGGCGGGCCCCACGGGCCGCTCCCCTAGATCCGCCACTGATTACGTACACTAAGATACAGGATATAACATCATCAAGAAAATAGCAGAGTAGGTTAAGGGATTGACCATTAGAAAAAGTTATGGCGTGGGTGCCTGGGGAGTTTTCGCGCCTCATGAATATCTTTCCGTTAACATTTCCTTATTACTTTTAGTTAATTTTCCCCTGCATGGATATTTTCTATATTTCGCCCGATTTCAGACCAAAATGGGCAACTGAAGTCAATACCCCTTTTCAGACCAAAACGGCGCTAAAGCCATACGCTTTGGGTATAGAGTATTTTGACATGACGTCACGGCGGCCATATTGGGAGATGAATTCTTTTCTTATGCAAACGCCTTCTTCTGTTCCAGAAAAAGCTCTATGTGGCTAATATCAGGCAATACCCCCCACGACCGCACATTTACCGTAATGTGAAAAGTCCTTTTAATGAAAGCCCATTTATTTGATGAAATCCATGGCGCAATCTATTACCATTCAATTAACCAGAGTGGCTTCCTCACTCTACTGGAAAAAAAATTGTGATGTTTTATGACCTCTACTGAGTTTCCGCCTGCAGAGTCCAAAGTGCAGTCAGCACAGATTGATTGCCTCTTAATTCGTTACCAATGTATTGTGTTTTCGAGATCGTTTAAGACATTTATCTTTCCAAAGCCCACACGAAGTGAATCAGAAAAAAAAAATTGCTCACTTAAAAGTTTATTCACTTATCGTATACGTGACGGGGTGATATATAGACTATTTATTTCTGGCAGCATTTTGAAGCTTTCTTAGTCTGAAGATGAGTATTCTCTCAGAGTTCAAATTTCAATGAGATGCAAAACTGGAAATCTGATCATGATAGAATTAAAAAGCTTATACGAACCAACAGTAACTTCAACAGAGGTATGTATATAGCATCGGTTATCAGTCGAAAATGTATAGCTTAAGATACGTGCTTTACTCTCATTTACCTTTGCCAAGCTTTTTGCGTACCCTTTAAGCCCTAGCATCACGGTGTTAATTCTCCAAACAGTTACCCATACATTTCTTATGGCACTAATGGAAAGATTTTGTTTAACAATCAAGACCTTTTTTCACTTGTTGATCATTTTGTAGTGTAACAATAAGGAGAAATTAATCTTGATCAATCTTAGAAGGTTTTTTCTGGTGTATTCTACGGTTTTCTTCTGTACACTGAAGGATTATTCACCCGAAGCGTCTGCTTTTTTAACAGACATTTATGACACTTTTTGACATTTTCTTATAATATTATTCTGTAAGTTATTCTGATACAATTTTCATTATTTACATTACCAGCGTGAACCCAAATAGACCTTTATACTGTTTTTTTTTTCAACTTTTGACACGGACAAGTTAGAGAAAATCCGTCGACGCCTGAAGATTAGTAAAATTGCCAAATTTGAAAGTCATTTGTTGAAAACTAACGAAGATATCGCTCCTCAAAGGCGAGAAATTTTACAGGCGTTTATATGGTGGGGAGCACAAACTTGCCCCCAGCCATACAAACGTCTGTAAATTTATTTGACTTTATTTGACGCAAAATAGTGAATAATCCAGGAATAACTCTGACAATGTAGTTCAAGTTCTAATATCTTCCTATACACCTCCACAGTTTCCCTCTTTATAAAAAATTTATCGCCAAGGTCTTTACATGTCTCTCAACTATTAGTCTAAGGCTCAATCTTCAACTGTAATTTTACTGCGTCATCCTGTACAACAGGAGCTAACAGGTCTTGCCATTTAGCAAAGTAGTGATGTTCCTGTTCCGGGGTGGCGTTAATAGAGTAGTAAGTCTTCTAAAAGCACGTATTAGTCAATTTACCAGAAAATTGAGAAAATTAGTAACTCAACTCAACGACTTTCCTTTCACCAAAATGCACGAATCGGATTTGACATCTATCGCATCCTCTTTAGTGTACAGTTTAATTCGTTCCTTTCTTCCTGAATGCGGAAGCAGGTGCAATTTTAAATAAAACTTTGCCTTCCATTTAGTTTCCCTAACGAGTTTCATCTTATTTAGATCCTGTTTTCTCGCAATATCGTAGTGTCAAAGAAATCAAAGCTGCGATGGTAACTTGGACGATTTTGTAGACCGCTGCAAATTTCCTCACTTATAAATACAACCTCGTCCCCAGGGCCTCTCCGTCAAAGGAAGTGACGGGGAGTGGCCGTGTAAACGAAGTTTAACCCACAGTAAATACTATTTGCACGACACGACGGCGTCACCTAGTGACGTGTATTACTCATAAATAATTATTTCAAATGACCCGCTACCATGTTGGAAAAATATGATGCTTGAAAAATTGCCACAATGAGATGTAATTAACATTAGTCACACTCAAGAAAAAGCCAAAGTTATCTTAATTTCTGATAAAATGTACTGCAAGGAGTTTTTTCAGACTAATTTTGTAAGGTAGATCATACAGCTTGAATGCTACAAAATATAACAGATACATTGATAGCGGCCGAAATAAAAATCAGATTGTTAATACACCTCAATCATCGCTTTGTGAAATACTTAAAGGCGGATCACACCCTCCGAGATCTCCAATTGTATAGTAAAAATGATTGTAGTAGAGGACTCATTCAAATGGTCTCATCGCATAGGATTTCGCTCATGTACTCAAAAGTTTGAATTAATTGCTCATAAAGAGTTGAGCTATTTTTCACATCCCGAACGGCTAGCCAGCCGGACGCAGTCTTATCCTAGTTGTGCACTGCAAATTATAATTAAACTTTTACCATCTTATAGTTTATTTAAATTACCACAATACTTCGAAAGATCCATACTTTATCAGCGTTTTCGCGAAAACACAGATCTTATATCTCCAATTTCTACTTTTTCATCATTTTAATATATAAACTATAACATTGCGCTTTTAATTCTAGTTCCGCATGTTTCCTTTAGCACTTTTAACGATGGCTATTAATTTGATAGATCGTCCAGAAACGCTCCTTGGGCAATTATATTAGGGCGGCGAGCTGTCGACAGTGGGCAGTTTGTTTATCATGAACTATCATTTCAGTGGGCCACTTACCATAAAACAATTCGCTTTTCACTCATTAAAGTTTGATGACAATCTCAAAATAAGACGGATTATTTTAATTAATCAGAATAAATGAAAAAATAATTCTTCGTGAGTGTTCCGAAATGACATGCGTGTACATATATAAGCTTTCGTTTTTCACCGACACGTTATTAACAGAGAAGGAGTTATTGAAGGAGTGTTGGAACATTTACACCAATCGGAAAGCGACAAAACAGCGGGAGGTATGAAAACATTGCAATTCTCTAAGTATATAACTTTTAGCATCATTATGATGTTACTAAAAAGCCGGAACCAACTTCTTCGTTTTCACCGATCGAGTTACGATTCTTCAACCAGACTGTTTTTTTTTTATTTCAAACGTGCAGGCACTTTCGCTTCGCACAAAATATTTTGTGCATGACCACATATCCCAATTTTTGGCCACGTTTCGTTGCCTGCGCCGAAAAAAAGGAAGCGGCGAATTCCAAGCGAAGACTGCCGATCAGAGCAGACACACTGCACAGGTTAGTCAGGAGATTTGAGTCACCACTCAACTTGGCTTTAAAAAAGCTTATCAAAAGTGATAATACAGCCCATTTTAAAAAACAGGAAATGGGTTTCAAGTTTCCCTGCGAATCGCATTCAGATTCGCATGTGTTAACGTCTCAGCCAAGGGCCAAAATTCAGTGTAGCTCAATAGAAATTAGCGCACGAAGAATCGTCTGTTCAGTACTCGATGGCTTTCTTAAACAGTGGCCAGTGTTACCTACCGAAAAAAGCACCATGAAAGCGTACTAATTTGCTGCTGAAAGTCCCTGCATGCGGTTGTTCAAACTTTTGACTCTTTGTATAGAATCACCGCAGGTGCAATCATCAAAATGAAAGTTCACACTTGACCTTTAATCCCTACGACTGATCAACATCAAATTTCTCCTTGCAATATCACTCCTTTGTAAAGCAAAGTGGTCATGAGAATTACGGACATGATCACACAAGATGAATTTGCTTGATATTTTATCAACTTCTCCCCACTTCTTCTGTTGGAAATGAATAGGGGCAAGAAATGAGAATTAAAACTTTGATCTTAGGGTTTAAAGGTCCACAGATGAAATTGTAAATGGGTGACTCTAGTTGCACCTACATTAAGCGGCCACCCTCGGGGTACCGGCAAGTCACCGCTTAATGGTGGCTACTCCCTCAAAAGAGGTTCGTCAAAAATTAGCAGAATCTTTAGTAGAAACATCACTTGATTTTGAGAAAAACGCGCAATGGGTGAAGCATTACTGGTCCACAATCGCTCGTCACCTTCTGTGGGGGACTGTATTTTCGTTCATCTTATTCTTGAAATGAAGCTTAACTATAAGCGCATCAAGCACTTGACAGCCGCGTAATAGACTGGTAAATTCAACTGCATTTAAATGAAAGCTACCGGTGGTATTACTTATTAAGCTTCGCAAGCCGGTGGTTCTGCTTTCGGTCAGTGAAAGCTACTGGGGTGCACTTTCCTATGGCGGTGTTTACTAAGTAGGCCTAGGGCAAGTTCTAAGTGCTCGGATGAAAATCCTTAGTTTCATGACTACTCAAATAAAGGCTACCGAGCAGTACTTTCCTGTCATCACTGCTCACTTCGCTGTACAATCCGGTTCTAAGTTTTGAGTACGTGGATATTAAAATTCCCAAGTGTAATCATTCAAATGAAAGTACTTAGCCTCCCACGCAGGCGGTTTTAGGAGAGCTCGTTTTTCCCCTGAAAACGCGTGCGTGGGAGGCTAAGAAGTACTTTCCTGTGGTATTACTTATTAAGCTTCGCAAGCTGATTCCGTTTTCAGTCTGTGAAAGCCACCGGGGTGTACTAAGTGGACCTAGGGCAAGTGTTTGTAAGTTTTGAGTGTTTGGATGAAAACCCCAAGCGTCATGATAACTAAAATGAGAGTTACGGAGCAGTCATTTCCTGTGTCACTGCTTACTTTGCTTTAATAGGTGGTTTTAAGCTTTACTCTTGAACTAAATGGCCTAAACCACGGTGACGAATTATTATAATCCATATCCTTATCATTTTTTCTTTTCCAGTTTTTTTGTTGTACGTCATTTCCGCCTCTCCTTTCAAACAATTTTCATTGCGAAATTCTTCATCCATATAATATTGTGATTCCTATCAAAGTAACATGTGTAAACCTGAAGAAGGCTGGTATGGCCAGCCCAAATCTTGTTCTGAAAAAAAACAATACACGTCGTTCTGATCAGCTTTGCAGTAGTCTTTGGACTTCTAGTTTTTGGTTCTTAATATTTTGGCTGATTGGATCTCTTTTCTAGAGATGCAACGTTTATAACTAGCAGGATCTTCGTCCACGGTTTTTGCAGTTAATTAATTCCTTTATTATAAACTCAAATAAGCTGTATCTGCTTCTCGGGCGACTAGCCCATTCGCCGACGTTATGATGTCGGACAACGAGAAAATTCACTTATTGACCTGCGTGACCGTGAACGAGATTGAAATTGAAATTGACTAAGTACTGATAAGAGACTTCCCGGAAGACGAAGTTTTCTTCAGACTATTTTACAGAAACCTTGCTTTGTTACACCTTCGCGTTTTCTTATTACCACTGATTGTTTTATTGCAAAATAAACATACTACACTTGCTGAAAAAGGGGAAAATTTAAGAAGCGCCCACTCTAAAGGTCGAAAAATTTAATAAGCGCCCATGAGACTTTAGATTGTCTTAAAAAAACAGTTGAAGACGTATCTTTTACGACAAGCGTATGTCAATCTCTTATAGTCATTAATAGTATTTCATATTTAGCATAAGAACTTTTACTTATTACGCTAGTAATGAACTTGTAAATTTTGTCTTAGGTTTTATAATAAATTATATTCTACCACCCACGCTGCAATGCGCTTTTGGACATTTATGGAAAAAGCGCTATATAAATGACTTATTATCCATTAAAGCTAGTCTGAGTAGTACTTTCCTGATGTGACACCGTATACTCAGCTGTTCAAGGTAGTTCTGACTTTTAAGTCTCTGGATAAAATCCCCAAGCATGTGATCATCATTGACATGAAAGCCACCTAGCATTACTTTCCGTTGGTACCATTTCTTTTGCTGTACAAGTTCTAACCTTCTTTGTGTGGTTTAAAGGCTCCTGTGGATGGGTTTTGTGCTTGAAAACGTTAAGGCTTATCATTCAAACAACAACTACTGAGTAAGTAATACAATTACTAAGTGCACTGAGTTGGTACGTGTGCTTCAGTGCAGCTAATTGGCACTGAGTAAGTACTTTCGTGTGGTGCTGTTTATGATGCTAAACGAGCTGATGCAACATTTTTTGAGTCAGCGCATAATAAATTCTAGTTTGGCCATTGAAACGGTAGCTTCTACGCAGCTCTTCTCCGTGTCATTCTAAAGATTATAGTAATTTACAAAACATAACTTAGATACGTATCCCCACTCTGAATTAATGAATGCAAGCAAAATTTTTATCATTTCAAGGGGATTCTCTGAATTATTTTTTCAGATACAGACACTAGTTTATTTCCCGAAGTTTTGGTTTAGTCGCCATGCTTTTGGTCCAAGCACTGAAGCGTAAGGTCCGCCATTATTTTCGAAGGGAGAAATCGGATCTTGAAAATAAATATTTACTCAGTCTTTGTGAGAGATTTAGAATTACGTCTAAGGTCAGTGACAAACTTCAGATTCAATTTGTCAATTTCTCAAATTACGAAATGAATAGAAAAAATATTTGTTACGAATGAACCTATTAAACACAAACCTTTTTATTTTTGGGAAGATTAAATGAACAACAGATGACAACTTACATGCATGTAAGGGAAACTGAGCTTGATTACTTGCAGTTACCCGTAAACACGATTCTACATTATTCTTTAAAACACCATTTACACGCGCGAAAAAAATCGGAACGGCACCCCAAATTTTTGGTACCGGGCTGACGATTTTAAGGTACCGCACTCCCAATCTTCGACTCGTAAACGTATCGGTCTTAAATGTAATGTGGCACCAGAGCTCAAAATTTTAGGGGTGCCGAGACTACCTTCCGGAGGTAGTCTCGGCACGGGTAAACGAGGCACGGTGCCAAAAATTTGGCGTGCCTTGCCGATTTTTTGAGCGCGTGTAAATGGGGTTTTATAAGGTGGCTTCTACAGCTCCCGGAGTCATCGTGACAATTTCATGAACGTTCCATGCAAATTCAGTTACTTTTAGGTTCAAAAATCTTATTTGTAATATATTTCCTTGAAAGCCTGAATTGATAATTCATTCACGCTATTTTAATATAATGTGCTTATTAAATTTCAGAAAGTGTTATCCCATGTCTGTCTTAAACATTCAAAGCTTCAGTTTTAAATATTGAAAGGATGAGAGACTTTGAGAAATTGATCAGATCTTATATTTTAAAATTCCACAGGAATTTTGCAACGGACAGGCGTCAACTCGCCAACTTACCTTTCATATGTTGAATCATCCTTTATCAAGTTTAGAGACTTGGCCAAACGCTTAACTTATTACCCTTCTGCTAATCAACTTGCGCGGTGAAATTAAAGCTGCTCTCCAAAATGATCAAAATGCAGAATACTTTGACGACATTGCCAGACAACGTTAATGCAACTGAAGTACATATTAAATTATTTAGGACCTCAGTATATGTCTTCGAAGACAGAACCGTTTCGACAAGATAAAACAAAGTTACACAACAAGTAATGTCTTGAAACTTAACAGTATTTCTCCGTCGCTCTTATTAGAAGAAGATATTCCAACTCATCAGCAAATAGACATATGCATGGACTTTTTTTTTACCACCGGGCATTCGCGAAGAAGGCTTAAAAACATGTATATCGATGAGGAACAGTTCCATTCCTTAAAAAAAGGCAATCTCTCGGCAAATTAATTGTTTCTGTGAAAATTTGTGTGAGTTACTTTTTTTTAAGAAATGCATGAGAAAAACATGGCATCATCACGAACTAAAGAGAAGGCACATTCCGCGAATTGGGTTTGATGCCCTGTCACAACTTTAATAATTTAACATGGAAAATGTAAGGTGGTGACAAAAGCTCAGATTATACATTTTGTTGACGTTTCTTAGGCTGCAATGGTTTGTGTCTGTCGTCTTAATGGCGTCAATTACGGCGATAGTTGTAAAATTCGTATTACGTTAACTGATATCCCAAGCGGCGCCAAAACAGACCATTAGTTATAAGCCTCTGTTTCAAGGCGAGGCTTAGCGTACAATCGCACGTACTTCCGTGGGAAGGGACACTCATTTTCATAAACAGGACTAGTTTCGAAATAACGCCCTTCGAACGCATTCATTAATAAGTATAATTTAATTATACACCGGACACTTCTTGCAAAACGATTTCTCGAGACGTGCTCTCGTCCGCGTAATAAGTTGCCAATATTGCTGTTTTTCACTAATTGCTTTTTAATAATATATGACATCTTGTTTTCCCAGTTCTTTTACCTTTCTAGAAATAACAACTGTCTTTTTAGCATGTGTAAGCGCATTTCAAAAAATGATACTTATACCACGCATTTGGGCCGTGCGTTAAGTCGGCCAACGGATTCTGCACGCTTGAGTCTTCCACTCGTTCTCGTCTAACATTGCCGTTCTCAAAAATTCTCAATGCTCTGTGTTGAGGAATACTTTTTCAACGTGTCTACACTGATGTAAATCCCCTTCCAATGGTCCTCTGTGCGCGCGTGCGTGGGCTGCCCGCGGGCATAGTAATACTATTTCAATTCACTTCACGTAAGCCGAGCATTAATGAATACGAAGTCTGCATATTTCTTCCATTCATTGCCGCTGTAAAATTCTCAGTACCATGTCTCCAGGTTAGTGTCCTTTATTTGATGCAGCTCTCTTTTTACGTTTCTTTGTCCATGTGTTACGCAGTCAAATCATCAGCTACGAAGTAATCTTTCCAGGATGATAGCTATTGTAATGCCCTGCCTATGTCAAAATGTACTGTATGCCATTTTCGAGCACACAGGCATGTCGACACAGACTACGTTGGTTACCAGTTGATTCCAAGATTCCAGTGCGCGTTCATAGACGAAACACTCTTTTGCGGCCATACGAATCGTTCAGCGGCCATCTAGGGTGCGTTCGATTGGGAAATCTGGATTTAGATTTTAAAATCCGGATTTCGGATTTGCAATCGAACGCGAAATCCGAAAACGGATTTCAACGCTGAGATATCTGTTTTTGGATTTTCATTTTTACCGTTCGATTGGGAAATCCGAAAAAAGGATTTGAAAAACTGTCGTTAAGAATAGCGGTCTTACACGCGCACGCATAATTAGGAAAAAGAAGACCGCTGTTCACAAGAACAGTTTTGCGAATCCGTTTTCGGATTTTCCAATCGAACGGTAAAAAGGAAATCCATGAAATCCGGATTTGGATTTCTTAATTGAAATCCACCTTGAGGACGGATTTCTCGGAGGTGAAATCCGTTTTCGGATTTCGCGTTCGATTGGGAAATCCGGATTTAGATGAAAATCTAAATCCGGATTTCCCAATCGAACGCAACCCTAATGTTTTATTTCTTCCCCTGGGGAAAACTGTTCTTCATTCTTGTTAAAACAAAACAGGAAAAAGTCATTAATTTGATTTAATCCGCGAGGCGAAGGAACCAATTTTCAAGTCTCATCCACTGCTGGTTTTTCCCAGCCCTGCAGTGTGATTTTGCATTCTTATTCGGGACGCCACGGACTGTAAACGGGCGCTGTCATTCACTGATAGGTTTCTAAGGTTTCCTACTGGCATTGTTTGTTCGTTATATGTTGCCAGTTTAACCGAAATTCAGTAACCAAAAGTTTGCAAACAAGATAAACAGAATAAATCTTAGCAAACTTAAACAAACTGTTCAATTCCTGAAAATCAGATCCCCTTTTAAACTTATGTAATTAAGCGTAGACTCGGTTGACAATGCTTTATAACGCATCCATATCCCACTTCGTGGACTCAGTGCGTGATCGGTATAGGTGAAATTTCGTGAGAGTCAGTTGCAAGCTTTAGACACTAATCGTGCGGCCTCAAAACGGGAAGCCCTCTAGTCAAAAGGTCGTTGGAGTGAGGACAATGACACAAAAGGAAACGAGAATGAGATTGTCAAAGAGCAGTTGGTTATAAACATCTCAAGAGTGCACATATATCTTTGGTCTGACAGAAAAAAATAATAAACACCTATTTAGTATTAACTAAGCGGCCATCCGCGACACGTAGATATATATTTTTTAGCAACTAAGATAATTTGCAGTCTGTCTACTTTGAATCCTCTATTTTAAGGTCAAATACAAGGGGTATGGCGGCTAACTGTCAGTAGTTTATTGAGAGTAAATAGAACCGGTGTAAAGCAGGCAGACAACCTCTAACAAGTGGCCACCTGGTTGAGGTTTGTCGGAGCTATATCTCCACCCAGTGCAGGGGCAGCCAACGTCAATTTTTGGAAAATATATCTTCGCAAGAAGATTTGAGATCTAGAATTTTCGGAACATTTGTTGTAATAAAATTTCTTGCTTGCCTGCCTCTTCTAGGATTTTCGAACTTCTTAAAAATGGTATAATTGTCCATTTTTAACGAATTTTCGGCCTAAAAAGGTCACCTATACAATCAGGGACAAAAGTAGTTGACATACTTGTTTAAAACGGGTGCTTTTAACAAACATTTAATTCAGTTATTATTTGATTCCTTTTAAACTCCGTAAATCCCCCGACCCCCCGAATAAATGTTGTCTGAAGTAAAAAAAAGACTTGACGGTCCAAAATTCAACATTGATTTTGGGGGGAAGGGGTTGGGGTAGACAGGGGAAGGGGATAAGTATATCCACTATGCAAAAAGAGGCCATTTTACGGAAGTGTGTCAACACTTTTGTCCCTCATTGTCTGAATGCAAAATTGTGCTACTGCACACAAGTTGAGCCGTGTATGACCCTGATTTTAACTGAGATTAAAGGAATCAATGACATAATTATGTTATTGGTGGTGGGGGTGACATAGACTTATCCACGACCGAATTATAGGGCCAATTCGAATTACGCGATGACGTAATAAAAGGGCTGCGATATCCAGAATTAACGTCGATATGGTTTACAAGCTAAAAACTGACGCTGAAACTCGCGCCTATGTACAACTTTTGATGAATTTCAAGGGGGTGCGTACTGAAAATATTTTTAATAAAGTGGATATTTCTCGTTCTTCACTTTATCCTATTGTTAAGGCCCAAACAATCACGGATAGGGTAAGGATTGACACGTAGCGGGGATAGTCACTGGCCGGCCACGGAAATATGGAGCGTTAGTGAGGAGCGGCCGTCACTGCGTTCAATATCGAAACTACAGAAAAGTGAAGGTAAATTCATGGCCAATTCAATAAAAAACTAAGGACAGCGCAGCAAACATTGCAAGTGTACACGAAAACAATTACTTTAAATCCCACCTCGTGACACCCTGTGTGACATGATAACGCAACGCAAATAGCGTGACATAAGCGCATATGTCTGTGTATTTCGACTGCATTTCTCAAGCGAAACCCTGTGTTTGTGTGTGTTGTCGCCAGAGAAAATGAAAAGAGAGCTTTGAAACGTGAACTGGTATTTGACTCTCAAAGAAAACGACAGCTCAAACTGAGGAAAACACTGCTTCCTTCGTGTTACAACGGTTAACCACGTTTCGGCAAACGGAAAGTAACATTAGTCTGTTATGACCTCTTAATGTCGATATGTATTCTCGTGGTTAACCGTTGAAACTCCTTATTTGCACCACATCGCTGGAATTTTTCTCGCCAAGAATAGGTATTGCGAAGCACTTTCTACATAGCGGAATCTTCTTTTGCCCTTTTGTGAGGAAAATTTTCCGGCGCACGGCCGTCATCGATCACGTGTTATCCCGCTTTGCTTGTCATCAGGTGAACTTCTGGGCCAAAGTAATTGCTGTTTTGGCGATGATACAAACTGTTGTGTCTATCTTGAAAACAATTTCTTTGGCATTCTGTGATTTACGAGCTGGGAAATGAAATAGTTGTCCGTCCAACATCAATAAACAATCATGAATAAATGACAGGCGGTCATGTATTAAAAATCATTACAAAAGTACATTCCTAACCTGGTCTAAGCTGTTCGACGCCTACCTACGCTAAAGGTTTGGATCAGTTAGGTTAGAAAAGGTCTCAAAAAAATAAAAAACACATCTATATATAGGGCACAGCACAAACGGCTGGCCCATCATTTATGAGGTTCATAACCTGTATATTGTTCACGTCCTTTCACTAATGGCAAAGGTCAATGTCAAAAATATTGCATGTCCATCCCCTCTGTTACTCTGCAGTACTTCATTCGCTTAAGTTAACCATTCACCAGAACAATTTCCATTGTACCGTAATGTTTCCATCCTTTTTCCACTATTGATAATACTTGTGAAAACATTACATCCGCAGCAACGGCATTGATCACAACACAAATCATTTCGTCTCGACCCGGCAGGGTATCAGGAACGCGCGCGGGAGTACAAGATTAAGTAATGACATACGCTTCGTACATTTTACTCTACGTATACTACAAATCAGGACGAAACTCTATAAATTGATGTTTAAAAACAAACAATTTGGCCCATAGAGTAACGTCATCGGACAAAAATTCAGCAGCGTCAAAAATCTAGCCGGAAAACACAGATACATATTTCAGACAATCAGGGACAAAAGTAGTTGACATACTTGTTTAAAACGGGTGCTTTTAACAAACATTTAATTCATTTATTATTTCATTCCTTTTAAACGCCGTAAATCCCCCGACCCCCCGAATCAATGTTGTCTGAAGTAAAAAAAAGACTTGAGGGTCCAAAATTCAACATTGATTTTGGGGGGAAGGGGTTGGGGTAGACAGGGGAAGGGGATAAGTATATCCACTATGCAAAAAGGGGCCATTTTACGGAAGTGTGTCAACACTTTTGTCCCTCATTGTAGAATTTTCGGGAGCCTTTTTTCTGGCTGAAATTTTCGAAAAGGTAAGTTTTGATCCCTATAATTTTCGGATCACTAGACTTTCAGCTATGAAATCCGAAAAGATGAAAAATTCTTAGGGGATGAAAATATGCCTATATCTTACTGTTTAAATACTAAAATACGTTCAACAATGCTATGCTTAAGTGGTTTTGAACTATATTCTCGTTGGATGCCCCTGCCAGTGAACCGATCACTAAAGGCAGTCTTCAAACGACGGCAAGATGGAATATTAAAACTGTTGCAATTCAGCCGAACTGCGCCGAAACTAATGCTAATAAGCGAGAACAGTGGATTTTGCTCATTAGCATAAGGTTCGTCACATACGATTGAACCTGGCCTTAATACGCTCACTTGTTTGACTTGTTTTGCATGTGCACTCATAAAATTGATCCGCATTAAAAAATGTTTTGATTCCGCCTTGACGGGTTTGGATTACTCCCAACTAAGCGTAAGTAGGGAAAAAATTCGCTAGTTTTGATAATTATACTGACACGAACGTGTTTGTAGACCTTCCGTCTACAAACAGTCTCATTAAAGAGAAACAATTTTCAAGAACTGTGAGCTTCAGTCATGGTTAGAAAAAGATCTCTTGTCACCTGGATTTAATCGACGAACTCAAGAGTTTCAGGTACCTCATTACAAGACCTCCGCGCGCGGTGTACTTAATTCGAGTGTGGTAAGCACAACACACAGTCCGTAAGTCGTTACTACCTTTGTTTAAAATAACTGGTATTCACTAGTCTTAACAGACTGGTACAAGAGTTGTAGTTCATGTTTTGTTCCCGAGGAGTTTTCGCAGAATGATGTTGGTTGCGGAGCTCTATAAATCAACGAATTAACAGATAAAAGGTAAAACGCAGCAAAGTTTCTCGCTCCTTTTTTCTCAATCATAGTTTAATCAATATTGTTTTTATCATTCCGTTTCTTCCAATAACAATGTGCTTTCTTACTCTTCACGTGAAAGGACGTTATCGATATATCAATAAACAATATCAATAAACAGCCACATTAAAGGGAAAATAATGCGGATCGCTTCTGATTTAAATTTAGCAATCTTTCAACGTCACGAGCGCCCGAAACATAAATAGGTAATAAAAAAAGACAAATGTCAATGGTCAAGAAAAGGAAAAACAAAACGAAAACAAAAACACGGGCTAAAGATGTTCCATTTGTATGGTCGCATCAAAGGATTTCGTCCAAAGTCAATAAAACTACTTAAAACCAGACCAACTTTGACAGTCTTTCAGTTTTTTTTTTTCAAATTTGTTAATGTCAAACATGTATCTGATGTGTATGGACATGATCAACGAGGATCGTTTTACGTATTGCGTGCTGATCACGCACTCTAGACCGGATTTCCAGGGGGCTCCGCGGTTCAGTTATGAATCTGAGGTATTTGAATTATGACGGGACTTTAAGAGTTTTTAAGCTCAATGAACCACCAAGTCTTGAATGATGACGTGATAAAGCTGAAAAAGGAGACACCGCACGAAGTCGCTGGTCTATATCTAAAGGATGGAGATTGTTTTTTCTGAAGAAAAAATGCAATCCTAACTTTTGAGTCGGTAAGGAAATCTTATTGTGTCACGGACCATCTGAAACCTCTTCAGCAGTACTTCCTCTTGATACTATTTTTTTGGAAGGTAGCTCAACTCTCTGAGCCTGCGGTTGAAATCCTGTTGTATCACCACCCAAATGAAACCTCTTTAGTAGTACTTTCATATGGTAACATTAATTTAGTATTAAGTTCTAACTTTTGAGTCTTGAGGAAAGCCTGCAGCGTGACCATTCCAGCGAATTCTCTAAGGGTAAATTTTTTTCATAGATGTTGCCGGATTTTATAGAGTACTCAAGAGAATCAAAAGGTTTAAAAGCAGTTGGAATCTTGTCTTCGTTGTGGTGTTTTTTTATTACATGGTACTGAATATAATTAGTTGCCAAAGCAACCGAAGAACACTGTCAAAACCGAACTTCGAAAGAGAGTTTTAAAAAAGTGAAAAAAAAGAAACAGCAAACAAGCAAACTAGGTTTGCAAGATCTTGTGAGCTAATAGAAAAAACGTAGACACAACGCACTTTAGACGACCTGAAATATGCAGTTTATTGTAGGCGAAGCTTAGTGAGATCGCTTTATTGAAGTAACAACATTTGTTACATACTTATCGCTACAAATCACAAAAGAAACTTTACGTTTAACAATTAGTTCATGCTTCAGCTGTGCGTATGTCGAGATATTGAGCACTTGGAAAGTTTGGAGAGTACTCAAGAGGTTAAAGTTGTTCTCGGCTGCGACTCAAGCAACTCTTACGCCTCTCTTATGCTTTCCAAACTTCCCGCGTGCTCAATAACCCGACATACGCACGCCGACGCAAGAACTAAATTGTTAAACGTAAAGTTTCGTTGGTGATTTGTAGCGATAAGTTTGTAACAAATGTGGTTACATCAATAAGGCGATCTCAGTAACAAACCCAGATGATCTACATTTATACCACAAATTTATCTTTTCTTTTTGTCAGGAAAACGAATTGATTGTTTGCAACACCTCAGTTCTGGGATGATGTCTTCTCAGCCGAGACTACTTTCATCGAATGGTAAGTTAACAAGTGTTAAGTCTGTTCACAAGTTTGTGGCCACGGCATTTTTTACTATGAGCTTGGACGTAAAAAGTTTGGGCTGCATGCTGAAATATTTTAGGCGTTATCACCATCAGCGGTGATGGACTGCGCCCATCATCGGACGCAATAAACATACCCTAGCTAAGATAAAGAACGTTTTTGTTTTGTCTACATACCAATTATGCGTCAAACTCTAAAATGAAGGGGGCTGCGACAACGTAGCAATTTGGATTCAAGTAAAGTTCCACGACACCATCAGCATCCACACGCCCTAGGCGGGGAACATAAAGATGAAGACTACATCTTTGAGTCCCCCACAGAGTTGGCTGCGTTATTTAGGAATGACCAGGAGGCTGTCAGGGTAATGTCACCTTTAAGGGGTCAAAGCTCGTCACACAACCAGATTGGTCTCCTTTGGGGAGTTTCAAATGGGTGTCACCGTCCAGAACAAAACACAAGTCAGTTTTTGGGTTTAAAAGTTAAGTCCCTAAACATCAGCACCGGGGGAGGTTGGGGGGCACTCCCATTTACTTCAGATAGGTGTGTGGCCTGACCTTATTTGAGGATGAGACCAACAAAAACTGATACCCAATTTCAGGTCCCGACACGAAAAATGACACCTTATTTAAGGGAAAAACGAAGTCATCACACAAAACTTCATTAAATCGCTTTTAGAATACTCTAAAGGATAAAACAGATGACTTGTTTCTTACGTATCTAGGCATTTATGCACTTGAATTTTAGCAGATACAATTTAGGTACTTCACCAGGAACACAATGCCAACAAGGGCAAAATGACGCCCTATTTAAAGATCGGGACCCTCAAAACACCATAGCCTAGTCAGCATTTGAATTTTTGTTTTGCTCTTTTTTTAAGACACAGTGACCCCACCTGGTGGCAACACAATCATGCCAAATACCACAGGCCCACCCCCTGGATGGGGACCAGAAGTCAAGATAATCGCCCTGGTTTTGTACAGTATCACCATGTCTTTATCACTGGTTGGCAATATTCTGGTGATCTATATCTTGTACAAAAAGCCCGAAACCAGACGTTTAACAAGTTTCATGTATGTAAACCTCGCTGTGGCCGACCTGCTGGTGACTACCGTAGTAATGCCGCAGTCCTTAACAATCATATTAACGGACGAAAATTGGATAAGTGGACTAATTGGAGAATTGCTATTGAAGTTCGTAACATTTACGTTTTTTGTTTCGCTTACGGCGTCAATCTTCTCGTTAAATGCCATTGCCTTTGACTGTTTCTTCAGCATCACAAGGCCAATGCAGAGGTTCCCAAAGTTAAGGAATAAGAAGGTCTTTGTACCCTGTATATGGATAAGTTCCATGTGTCTTATGAGCCCTTGGTTAATCATACCTAAAGTGGAGGATTCCAACGTTTCCTATGAATTTAGTCAACTGGGGGAGCTTCAAGATGCCGTCAGGGGAATATTTCTCTACATAGTAACCAGCATTTATATACTTCCTTTAACTACAATGAGCTTTCTGTATGGAGTTGTCTGCCGCAAACTTAAGTCTCACACTTTGCCTGGCGCGTCTGTAAGACAAGACAAGGCGCGTGATCGAGCAAACAAAACCAAACACCAAGTGATAAACATGTCGATAGCAATCGTGGTAGCGTTTGGACTTTGCTGGCTCCCCGCGCATGTCTTTCACACGATGGTAGCGATCGATATGACCGTGCTTGAAAGGTTTCCAGGGTATATCATGTTGATTTGCTACTGGTGTGGACACGCGAACAGCGCCGTCAATCCATGGATGTTGATCTGTTTTAAGAAGCGATTCCGAGCCGTGTTTGAGAAGATGATGGTGAGTCCGTTATCCCGAAAGTCGTCTAATAGCAAGTCATCAAACGCGTCTGTAAGAACGTCGAGATGCCAGAAAACTTCAACACAAGAAAAAGAATTCTACCTATTTTCAAGTTCTGTGTAAACGTAACTCTTTACAATACTCAAGGAGTTAACATTAACACTCAGATGCACTTAATCTCTGTTTTCTTCTCTTTTAACTTCTCAGTGATAACGAACCGCTGCAAAGTGCCGAGCAACCCAAAAATCCCACTTACGATGCGCACAAGGCGCTTCCGCTTCCGGTTTGAAAGCCTTAAGACTCCATCAGACAGTGATCTAATCTCGTAAGAAGGTCTCTCGAATCCAAATAACAAGAGAGAGATTTGAATATAATATAACTTCTAATTTAGTACAGTGTAAAAAGGGGATATATTATATATAAAGGAAGGAACCCTCCGTTCCAGATAACGTTAGCATGGTACGGTTCCATTAAGGTTTTGGAATGTCTTTATCTGGTAGTGTTAACCGGCCGGTAAGGCCATGACTAAAGAGCAATATACAAACACGTAGACGGAACAGTAAACACAACGATCTCTGCCATGTTCGCCTTCACACACACACTCTTGGCGAGCAATACCGCTGTGTATACGCACCACAGTCCTACCAACAGTAGGATGTCTGCGCAATAGGTTTACCCTATTTTTTCTAGCAACAAGTGCAAGATTACTCGGCCATTACATGAAGTATATCGTCATGTACCGCTAACAATGCAATGCAACATTGCTCAAAGACCAAGCTGATATCAAACTGCAACCACACCAACACGAATTACGTATAACGTTTGTTATAAGATGTGATAACAGATTTAAGAAAACTACCAATTTAACAGTAGTACAAATGGGTTGTATGCAACGCCAGCAAGTCACTTTCGCCAGGCTAAGAAAGGTGCGAAACCATTGAAAACGGTGTAATTTAGCGAGGAAAAAAAAAGACAGGGTACAAGCCAACTAGGTCTTAAATTGTTATGAAGTAATAAGTACGCTCAGTCGGCAATGTTCCGGATCAATTTGTAAGCGAAACGATGCCTCAGGCCTATGATACCCAAATTATTTGAGTCCGCAATAAAAATAGCCATTTTGTATCGGCGCTTCTGAAGCACTCCGCTTTATTAAGCCGTTCTAGAGTGGAGTATAAAGAATATTTATAGAAAATAATATAGACTGTAAAGAAAAGAGATGACATTTCTTTTATTTAAATACGATGAGCTGATGATCTTTATGCCAGTATTGTCTGGCAAAGTAGCAAAACAAGCGTTTTTGGAAGTAACAATAGTTAAAGTTGCTCCGCAGCATGTTTAATACTTGCCTCCTCGGTTCCTGAGTTCCTTAGTCTGAGTCCTCTGTTCTTGAGTTCCAATATTCCAGTCTCTTTCTTTCCTTACCATTCCAGTGTACGCGAATGGGGAGCAGTGGATCGAGACTCTTAGATATCCAACATAGGATCTTTACAGTCATCATAGACCATGGTTTTCCTAAATTGTTTGAGTACTTTTATCCTTTGATCACGGCGATTGGCCTGAGTTTGATCGCCTTTTGACTGATTCCTGCATCGTGACCTGAAAATACGTAGTATTGTATAGTACTGTAGAGTACTGTAAATATAGTAATGTATCAGACTTGTACGCAATGTCACAGACAAAAATCTGTTTATTCTACTTACGCTTTTAACTCGTAAAATCTAACTCAGTAACATGTAAATATAATTACAAGATTATTACACTGCAAAAACTGGTATATCGACTGAACAGAAAAAATATTAAAATATTGTACGAAATGATTAAACTGAATTTGTTAAATAAACCGTAATTTTAAAAGCTGTTTTTCCTCAAATCATTAGAGAAACTGAATAAACCTCATGACACTTATGATATTTCTCGGAAAGAAACAAAGTTGGCCAGTAAATAAGTAGAGATACTTACAGGTATTGACTACATCTGTTACGTTTTTGTAAGATTCAGGTGCCTGAAAGAGGTTGAATGACGTTAACATGGACAGTAAAGATAGCGTTAAACTCATCGCCAATTGATGAGCTTGGGAACTGGTGCCTAAAAGGTTAGCGAAAAATAAGGCAAGGAGGTAACCAAGGCAACCCTGGAAGCGGGAACCACCCCTGCCAACAGCCGCTAACTTGCACCATCACACTGAGAAAAATACTCAGTGGAAAAGATACTTACCAGGTGAAATGTACTTACCTGCACACCCACACATGACAGAAGGGAGGGAGGAGAGGGCGAAAGATTCCGCAAAGATTCGCCAACACAAGGCAAAAGTGATCCGCAACGATCAGCGAAAATACCTTGCAAAATAATGCAAAAGGATATTGGCCCTGAAAACCCCAAATATGTGAAAAGCGTACCTCTTCCATGACAAGCTTTGGCGAGGCAACTCTGATAGATATCCCCTTTGACTTAAGATTATCCAACACATCTTGATAATCAAGCTGTCGTCTAAAAACGAAAAACAAAGCATAGTAAAGTAGTTCGTGACGATCCAAAATCAAGAAATGCGAGAGGAAGTGGCCTTTCTCGAAAAGGGTGATTTGATCGACAGGAGAAGGCATTTTCTCATAATCATGGAGATTTTAGTTGAGATTTTATTTATCATTAATGACGAGTTCTTTAAGTCATACTTTCAAACAAAAGACAGACAGACCTTGTTTCAGTTTACTTGTACGCTATCCATTCTAATCTTATCAAATTTTCCTCATAAATACTCTCTCCTAATGCTTTCCTGTATTTCTTCTGTGTTTGGCGTGCGCGTAGACGTCTCCAGATTCCCCATTTTAGAAAAAGAAGGAACCTGGGGCGAGTTAACTTTCGCAAGGACTTCTGGGACTGTTACTAGGGACAACGAAAAAATTGACCAATAGCTGACCGTCGCGTCCCCAGTTACGATCCCAGAAACCATTGCGGCTCCAGTTCTTTTCTTGTTTTAAAGTGGCGAATAGGAGATGCTTGAAGGCTATTCCGTGTTTTGTTTCATTTCAACACCATTATTCGAAAGTGGTTTTGGTAAATTCAAGTACTAACTGATAGATGCCAAAATCAGCTAGCCCCTTAACTCTTAAAACCCTAATATCAGCATGTATATTCTCCTTACTGTTTCCCACATATTCCCTATACTATACTTTATTTTCATACACATCAATTTGCCATGCATCTCCGCCTGCAAATAGTGAAAGTTAGACGATGCGGGCGGAGTTATGATACTGATGACGAGGATTTGCCTCACAATCAAGACCTTTTTTAATTGTTGATAATTTGCTTTTCCCTTACAACCTCAGTTATCGATTGACGGTGCTAGTATAAGGAGAAATTAACAGTTGGCCACCTTTAGGGACCAACCAAAGCTTACCGAGACTTGGATCTAGATAAAGCTCTGCCCTATAAAAACACAACAGTGCATAGTGAGAAGTTTTTTAAAAAATCAAGTAACCTTTCAAAGCTGACGTAAAATTATTAAATTGTATAAAAAGTATTTTTTACAAAATTCATGCTTCCCTGAAACTTAAAAAAACAATTCTGAGCTTTTGGAGTCAATTAAGGGTCATTAAGAATCATTTCTAAATATGTAAATCTGCCTCAAGAATCAACTTAGGAGTGGACAAATAATTTGCTTTGAAGTTCACGTTTGTCACTGAAACTGTTTCAACTCTGAAACAGTTTAAGCACCATTACAGAGATGCTGAAGAGCAACTTCAACTTCAACTTTATTTACTAAAAATGTAGATTACAATACACTGGCCCGCAAAATAGCAATTGCTAATTGCTAATTACAGTTTAAGCACTAAGGGGCATTACAAAACAAAGAATTTGGGAATCATCTGTTTGTCTAATCATATACATCACTTACAGCCCCATGACATGTTGTACCAAAGGTTTGTCTCATTCCTTTCTCTGTTCCCGTTAGAACATAACTGTGTAAAAAAGCAAAAAAACAAAAAAAAGTTGGCTTTTGTATATTATCCGTTTACTTTCCCACAAAAAGGCTCCACCTTACTGCTCCATTTTTTCCACTAAAATAATCGGTCGCCCTCAAAAAAGTAACTAAAATGCTCGATAACGCTCGTCATACAGACGCTTTTAACGCTAAAACAACATTAGGTGGTAAAACAACAATGTATACAAGTTCATGGTTTTCACAGAGCAAAAGATAACACTCTAACGGCTGTATTAGGGTGACATTTGAGTTTTCTCGGTTTTGAACTTCGACATAAATTGTTCATTTTCTCTTTAAATTATTTTTTTCATTTTCATTTCCTCGCAAAAAAAGATATACTTTCCTGAAAAAATTCCACTAAAATGTTCGAATAATGATTCATGCTTTTGCTTCACTAAAATGCTTGGAAAAATGCCAGCAAAATGTACAAAAGCCAAATAAAAAGTCAATGAAGCGTGAGTGAGTACGAAACAAAGGCACTTTGAAGGGTGGGGTGAAGAAAGGGCTTACCTACAAGTACCCATGGTGCCTCCAATAAGAACTGGCTGGCCAGTCAGCTACAAATAAAAGAAACTAATTCAGTGGAGTTGACAGTTACAGTTGGACAAGGAAATAATGTATTTGCCCCCCCCCCCCCCCCCCCAAAAAAAAAAAAAAATTTCTTCTACGGACCCCACCAAAAAAAAAAAAAAAGTATGTCTAAAATTTTCTTTTTTTTGGTGACGAAAAAAAAAAAAAAAAAAAAAAAAACATAAAATATTTGGGGAAAAAGAAGGAAAAGGGGGGGAGTGGCCGGCTGGCACTTTTTTATTTGGTAAAGAGAGTACATTATGGAAAAAAGGCCGAAAAAATGAAAAAAAACAAAAAAAAAAGTAATGGAGGGGGAGGGAGGAAGAAAAAAAAGGACTTTGGAGGGGGGGGTGAAAAAAAGGCTTTCCCTAAAGTACCCCAGGGGCCCCCCAAAAAAACTGGGTGGGCAAGCAACCAAAAAAAAAAAAAAATTAATTCGGGGGGTTGAAAGTTTCCATTGGGAAAAGAAATAATTTATTTGCCCCCCCCCCCCCCCCCCAAAAAAAAAATCAATTTCGTACTACGGACCTCAACGAAGTAATTAAATCGTGATGTACAGAATTTCCTATGCTTGCGTACTGAAAAAAACTACAAAACAATACTAACCTGATAATCTACGGGAATAAGAGGATGATGAGGAGGGAATGCCCTGGTCGATCCTTTTCTATGTACAAGAAGAGTCTTTTGAACGCCATCTAACATCTTTAGTGCGGTTAAGAGAGCCAAAACACAATCTCAAGTTACATTTTTAAATTGTAACACGAAAAAAGACTCGATGAGGTTTTATTTGAATGCTCACACCTTAGGATTTCATCCACAAAGTTCACAGTTAGCAATACATCTAGATAAATACTATAAGGTGAAAGTACCTAAAGAGGTTTTATTTGAATAGTCGCACCATAGGATTTTATCCACAGACCCAAACCTTAGAACTAAATACTAAAATAATGAAATAGCACCATGTGAAACTACCGCTGAAGAGGTTTTGGTTGAATGGTTAGACATTAGGATTTCATCCAAAAACTCCAAAGTTTAAACTACAAACTAAACAAATAGTACCATGTGAAAGTACTGCCGCAGAGGTTTTGTTTGAATAGTTACACATTATGATTTTATCCACAGACTCAAAAGTTTGAACTGCACACTAAATATTATATTTCAACCACATTTGCAAAAGTTAGGGCGACCACCTAAGCAGTCACATGCCTTCAAGTAAAAATTTTGAAGTCTCTTTATACGTGACGAGTGCCGTGAGGATACAATCAAAGACAACTGTAAACTAAAAAATATACAAATTTACCTTAGGTAAACAAACGGTATGTTTAAATTAATAAGTACATAAAGGATACATGCTCCTCTATCTTCGCGATGTTGTGTGACACGTCATAGATCAAGTGCATATCCAGATCATCTGGGGTACTTTTGAATACTTTGCCAAACGCTTGTCTTGTTAGGAACGTCATTGTGGATCGGTTGACCCAAGCATAATTAGCTGCGGCAGCCATACCTTTTAGGTAATCCTGCCCCTCTACGGAATGTATTCTTGCACAGGCAAGCTGTAAAAATGTGACATAATTGCTTTTAGCCATACCACAATAACTTTCCACCCAGATTAGAGGGGTTGTGTTAGAAAGATTTGGCCGCTTTTACATTAAATCTGTACTAAAGATTCCGAGTTCACAGACGAGGAAGATACGAACACAATGATGGGGAAAAGGCGCTTAAAACTCAGGACAAATCTTCAGGCGAGAGGTGAAGAACGAAACGGCAGGAAAATGACAAACGTAATGGCGACCAAGTGACAAAATGATCAACATACAGGCGGGAAGGTGACGAGTAATGGCGGGAACAGCGGGAGAGTGACGACTGACGAACGCTATGGCGGGAAAATAAAAAACGTAATGGCGGGAAAATGACAAACAAAATGGCGGGGAAAAGACGAACGCAATGGCGGAAAAATGACAAACGGAAAGGCGGGAAAATGAGAATGCAATGGTGGGAAAATGACAAACGTAATGTGGGGGAAAAGTACTGAACGCAGTGCCGGGAAAATGACAAATGAAATGGCAGGAAAGTAACGAATGCAATAGTGGGAAAAGGACCAACGTAATGGCGCTTAAGTGACCACAAAGTGCCGGGAAACAAGGAAAAGTTTAGGATATGAATGCGACAACCTTTTTAATTTATTTCGAATAGCTAGCACTTCTTAACCGAAAGAAAAATCAACTAACGTCAGCAAACCTGTCTGTCGTTAACTTCAATTTTATCTCTTTTCATTGCTTTCTCCATAGCAACAAGGGCATCTGCAAAATTACAGGCAGAAAAGAAGAAATGACAACGAAAAAAGCCTTTTTATAATCGGAGAATTCTATTCAAAATTTCTATTAAAATCAGAATTACTACTCACCGGTAGCTACTTGATGGCCGAGTCCTCTGCTTCCACTATGGATCATAATACAAACCTGAATTGTTAAAAAATAGATATTAAAAATTATCAGTCGGAGCCGGACTAAATTATAGAGTAGCCATATAGCTAAACCAAAATGGCTCGATTCCTGTCTAGGGAGAAAAAGTTTTTTTAGAGCTCGTGACATGCTCTTATTGCTGAACATTGCATCCTTCTTTTTTATCACACAAACTTAACAGCGCTGAAAATGCCGAAACATCGTGACCTACAATCTTTGACAAAACTACTTAAGAAAAATAATACGCTCCTTTGAATTCAAAATTTAAAATGCTCTCCCTGTGTTGTTCAACACAGATCAATTCACCCCCGAAACAATGTGGTTTTGTCCACGATTTTAGCCCTGTTATCTTATCAAGATGGTCTTTGTGTGCTGTAACGTAATATATCAATTAGTGGGAGTGGTCACTACTGTACGTGGGTCAGAGCTCTTGGCAGATGGATAAGACAGACTACCTAGTGGGCATCAATACGCAACTTCGACCGCCTTGATTACCTGACCAGGACGATCCACTCCCATTTTCTTTGCAGTGTGCATATTGTATATTTCATCTACAACTTGGATCTCAGCATAATGATTTCCAGCTCCTAATGTACCAAGCTTAACAGGAAAAAAATACTTTAAGTTAATAGAAGTCATAAAATTTGTGTTAGTAAGGAGGACTTGGTTTAGTAGTCACACAGTAAAAATGCTAACATTCCATCATGACACAAAAGCTAACTTCTCACAATTACAACTTTCCTTCCTCTTTCCAATACAACTGTACTGTCAACTTCCACGAAATTACGACTGTGAATCAGTGATGTCATATAAGCTAATCATAACTCTCTCAGAAATCTCTAGGATATGGCGCAAATCAGGGAAACTCTCCATGCCCTGGTTGTTCAAACGTTGAATAGCTCTATCCAGGGGCAGGGGCAGATCCAGGAATTTTTTTGTTAGGAGGGGTGGTCCAAACTTTGGTTCAGAAAGGACTGTTGAACTTTTTTGTGGCAAATTCCTTCTCACACAGACGACCATGTGTTTCTCAATCTGTGAATGCTGGTCTTCACTGGAGCGGAAAATACTGTTATGCGAGCAGAGGTGAACAGATCATAGGAGGGTACCCAAAAGCAATATCATTAAAGAATAGCCCTGGAATTTAGTTTAGTGGCAAAATCCAATGTGCATTTCATTAAACAAATCAGCCAGTTAAAAAGTGCTATACCATCCTCTCGATGTAAGAATTTCAGTCTACATGTATCAGGTCTGAAAGGGGGGTCCCCCCCAGACCGTTCCCCTGGATCTGCCACTGCTATCCACTAGATAAGTCACTATCCAGTGGATAGTATCAGGGAAACCAACTTTGCTATCAACTGGACAGAGATTTATCCAGTGGATAGCATTATCCCCCTTTTGAACAACTTGCCCAGGTTCAGTTCTCTAGAGGAATGTTGACTATTTGAGAAAAAACAGCTGCTGTTAGTTTTACCTGTGGTAAGCCTCTTTTCTTTGCTCTCGCACTAACTTTAGCTGGGTCGGCCTGCAACATGCGACCATATTCTTCACAGTGTTCCTTGTCTTCAGCCCATGCATACCCTGTGACAAAACAATGTGATTTACAACTATAATATTACGCCAGGACTTCAAAAACTCATCCAAAGATAACTTCAATTTTCTTTACTGCTTTAAATAAGTTTATAAGGAAATCATGCAGTTGATTTGCCGCCATGTCAACTCACACACTGGCACTATTAAAATCTTGAGATTTTCACCGCAAAAAATTGGATTTTTTATTTTGGCCAACGTTAATAATGCAGGGTTAGGAAGTGACATAAAAGCTTACCTTCTCTTAGAGACCAGTCCACTCCCATGGTGAGAGCGTCCTCCAAATCTCTGAATAATAATAACAAATAAATGTTACAGAAAAATGTCAAATTGACGTTATTCAAAACACCTTTAATTGGCTTTCGATACATTAAATCAAAAAAACTAATTCACAGAGTAATTTGACAGCACTGTATGTATCCTATGTAGCAGACCTACAGGGGTGACAGGTGTGAGGAGTGTGAGACACTGTGTGAATAGATAAAAGCCTCGCGCGTCGGATTAAATAAATAGCCTAATTTCAATTGCATTCACTGTGGCACACCCAGGGGGGAGGGTGGGGGGGGGGTTAGGACCTCCTAAATATATGTGTTACAGGCTAAATTGATTTCTGGTTAGTTCTGAATTAACCTACCCATAGGTAAAATAAAATTTACCCTGAAATCAAATTTGACCTGTAACATTTCTGTCAGAACAGACAATTACTTTAAAAAGCAGAGCTGCCAGTAAGGGTTGAGGGCTGTAAATTTCCCCCATCTATGAGGAATGTGACCCCCAGCTACTTTCATGAGAGAATAGTAGAAAAATAGAATCAAAAGAAATCCCTATAACTGTTTAATTCACTGTCTACTTGTTGTATTTATCCAGCAACTTGAAATCTTAGTGACAGTCCTGAAAACGTTATAACTAACTGTTTCGAAACTGATATAGCTACCTCCAAAGAGTCACATATGGCAACTTTCATCTCATAGCTTAGTAAAATAACTAGCATTTCACCTAACCTTTCAACCAGAGATTTGTTGAAAATGACAAAAT